>BGPR01003176.1:10997-22382 GCA_013235015.1 Araneus ventricosus | reverse complement strand
AAAATATACAGTTAAAAATTTAAATAATACTTTCATTTAATTGAAATGAACCATCTAACTTAAAAAAGTATTGCATGTATGGTGAAATTAATATTTAAATATTGAATTCATGGTAAGTAAGAACATTTTAAACTTTCCTTGTCTGTTTTGAGGTGCTCGCATTCAATAATTTTTTTTGGAGCGATTATGTTGTAGATATTTTGTAAGACGCTTCACACCGTTTCTTTGATCTTCTAATCGCTGTTTCTGAGATTTTATCAAATTCTTTTCTGGGACCAATTTGTTTTCTCCTAAAGGCTGCAGTGGTTTAAGATAAGTAGAGTAGTGGTGCGCAAACTGTTTTCATTTCAAATCCCCTCACTTTGTCTAAAATTTGTCTCGCAACCCCTACGGAGCTCGCGACCACGTTTTCTGAAGAAAAGACATATTTCTTACTGACAAGTAAATTTTTTTGAATTTAGCGACCCACAAAAATTTTCTCGCGACCCCTAGAGGGATCACGACCCACGGGTTTCGAACCACTGAAGTAGAGAAGAACCTCGTTTATGCGGGCCTCTATCAACCGAGGTCTCTGTTAATTGAACCAGTACAAGAAAATCGAAATTTTTTTTATTATTTTAATTAATAATGAATTTTTCAGAAAAAAGGAGTCACTGGAGCTGTTTTTCACGAATCAAAGGCTTTTAGAAGGAAGTTGTCGGAAAGGATCTTTAAGAACTCTAGAAGTTATTTGAAAAAAAAACAGGGTTTCATTCTTAAGAACTTCAATAGCGATGTGAGGAGATATCATGAAAAAAAAATGGAAATAAATATGCTGAATAGTATCGCGTTGTTTAGCGAGGGAAAATATTATTTTGAGAACACTCATAAATAATCATTGGGAAAATGAAACTGTGAAAATCAGTAACATTCGCGAGTCCTCTTATTTAACCAATTAATGTTTTAAAAAGGTATTAAGAAGTATGATAACTATTAAAAGAGTTTGTTAAAATATTAATACTTGTGGATTCATTTTTATAATTTCAAATAAACAATTTTGGGAAACTTTGTCGAAAGGAAAGATACCATGATTTTAAATTTAGTCTCTATTAACGGAGGTTTAGATTATCAAGGAGACTACGGTCCCAATCAACTCGGATAATCGAGGTTCTACTGTAATTGAAGGGTCATGTTGCATGATTGGCATCATTTGCCATAGTCAGAAAGCAAAGTGACCATGAGAAGAATTGATGGTTGATGTGAATTCGTATAGTATACATAATGTGACCAAACGTCCCGTTTTTTGGGAAACCTGTTCCGTTGTCCCCAAGCACAGGTTCGGGGCGCTCAAATGTCCCCTTTTCAGAAAGAGAGCAACCCACGATAACAATTTCTAACAAGAGCAAGAAGAGGTCAAAAATAAAAAAAATCCGACGGTAATGTCTACACTGTAAAAAAAAATCCCGTAAAATTTACGGTTTTAAAGTGGCAGCTGGGTTGGTTGCGCAAAACCGTAAAAGTTACGAAGTAATTCCGTAGGAACAACGGTTTTTTACCATACAATAACAAGTTTTTTCCGTAAAAGATACGAAGTAAATCCGTAGGCACAACGGGTTTTTACCATACAAGAACAGGTTTTTTTCAGTAAATGGACGATTTCGATGCAGATGGTGACAAAACTTCAAGCTCCTCCGAGCCGGGGATAGAATCCGCGTTCAAAGAGTTGGCAGGCAGTCGCTCTAACCATTAGACCACCGAGGACATCATACAATACGGTAAAAATAATCTATTTGAGTTTTAAAGTCACTATAGCTCTAGTGGTGTAAAAGTCAACTACTGCAAGAACACGTGTATACATAAAGTTGAATCGCAGTTTTATTCGTACGATGTTCAAAACCATAAAATAATTGCTGAAAAATAAGAGCAAGTATAGAAAATAATCTTAAAATGATTTAAGAAAAGAGAAAGTTGTCGTATGGAAAGCAATACCGTATGACGAAAGATAGAATTTGAATTGACGGTTTTAAACCGTTTGTGGTTGGAGCGGAAAACGGTGAAAAACCGTTTTGTCAACAAAACAGCATTAAACCGTCAAATATACGGAAAAAAGTCCGAAAGAAAACGGATATTTTTTGCAGTGTAGTAGCCCGACGATGTCGGAGCATGAGCTATACGTATCACACATATGTAGGTTGGTCAGAAGCCTGCTATTTCGCACTCAGTTCTAACTTCATTACACCGCATGAAGTGACAGAATGAAACACTGGGAATATTTAAACCGAAAGTCTTTCGGTGGAACTTTTTAAACGCTTTCACTCCAATAGTTTAAATCATACAAACTTTCGTATAATTATTGAACTTATTCTATGTCTGTCCGGCACTAATGCACTCGTAGAAAGGGTCTTTATTCTTATGAATAAGTTGTGGACGAGCTAGAAAACACAGTTGCAAGTCGTAATTTATAAAGCAACGTTAATTACGAAAATACATTTTAAGAAAATCTGCCAAGAATTTCATTCTTTTCTTAAATCGGCACCAAATATACTGATGCAAAAATGTGTTTTTCAGAAAAATGCAAGATCACGTAAATTATTTATTTTTCCGTGTTTATTCCTGTTCTTTTCATTAATAAATAAAAAATGAAGAAATATGTGTCTTCTTGAATTCACATAATATTACCTAAAAATTAAAAAAATGTTCCTTTTTGAGGCAAAAATAAATGGTTACTTTAAGCATATAATCATTTTCTAGTCACCATGTACAGGGTGTCCACTCTTACCGTGATCCAATAGATTATTTCTCGACCATTAGAGATATAAATATAGTTCCAGTTGGAAAAACGCTTTAATTGAATGGAAGAATTGTATTTTATGTTTTTTAGTCAATAAATATATTTCTGAAAAAGTTACGAATTCTAATTTTTTATACGGTTTCCCGATCATGTCAGTCATATTTAGTAAAATATTCTTTTCGCACTAACATTTTAACCAAAAAAATCTGCGACTTAAACTGCCTGAGTTATGGAGAGTTGAATTTCATAATTTTAAACCAATCAGCGGCCTCGTCGAGCAAGTGTTGTACATTGATTGGTGAATCGTCTTCGAGGCGGCAATTGAAATAGAGTAAAATGGTCTAAGTCAGCGATATTCAAAGCTCCATAACTGGGTCAGTTTTAGTCGCAGAAGAGTGTAACTTTTTTGTTTAAATTGTTAGTGCATGAAAAACATTTTGCTAAATATGACTGATAGGACCAGGGGACCGTATAAAAAATTAGATTTCGTAACTTTTTGAAAAATATATTTATTCACTAAAAACATAAAATATAATTATTCCCTTCATTTAAAGCATTTTTCCAACTGGAATTATACGTCTATCTCTAACGGTTTAGAAATTAGCTGTTGGACCACGAAAAGAATGGACGCTCTGCATAATAGTTCCACATTTTAAATATTGAATGCCTTCTGTGGTCTTTTATTTTTTCTTCAGAAAACTCCACTCTTATCAAGAGGTTATAGTTTAATCAAATCTTGAACACTTGATCTTCTGACAGAAATTGAAGATCCAACCAGAAGACAAAGGTAGTCAGCTCATTTTACGAAACGGAAGCACTTAGGTAAGTCAGTCTCAGGGCATGAAAATTGATTTAATAAGAATGGGAAATACTTAAAGCAGTAATTTAGGCTTAACACCGAAACTGAGAAGGAGATAACATTTTGTGGATATTAAATATATGTTTAAAGTCAATGAAGTGACTAAATCATGTTTGGAATTATATCTTTAATTCCAAATAACTTACCTGCTAGTGATAAATGAGCATCTGGATGAACCAGCTGACCACTGGTGGGCAAGTATACCAAAGGGATGGCTTCCACAGTGAACGGCCGATAGAAAACGGACATGTAACATTCTAAAAGGAGAGGTAATGGGGAATTAAAATCCTAAGCAAATGTATATATCTCCAAAAACAACAGAATAAATTTTATACATTTACTGTGATGCCCTATTTTTATTTAAAGATTTTCTTATATATTCAATAATTAAACTTCAATTTCTGTACATTTCAGGCACGAATTATCAGACTCAATTTGAAAATAAAAATAAAAAATTAAGGTATAAGTTTTTATTCATACGAAAAAATGAACGCAAAAGTTGAACATAATTTTTCTGATTACAATAAAATGCATGGTTCGAATAAAAGCGTGGGCGCTTTTACCTTCTAGGAATATTCCATTTATTTAAGAAAATATACATAAAATATAAGATACTATATAAGGCGCCCACGCTTTTATTCGAACCATGCATTTTATTGTAATCAGAAAAATTATTTTCAACTTTTGCGTTCATTTTTTCGCATGAATAAAAGCTTATACCTTAGTTTTTTTTTTAAATTTTATTTTCTACTTTTTAGTGACGGCTGACACGAATACACACAACATGTTAGGCATAGTAAAACAAATTCAATTATTGAATTATCGAATATAAAACACATATTAAAATTATTATATACATATGTACAATTGCATTTTTAAAATGATTTAATGACATTATCTTTCTGAAATATAAATCCGTAATATATTACGTGTTAACTTACAATTATTATCAGAGCAATTATTTCGTTCATTGTAAAGTTTTTGAACATTTTACAATTGCTTAAATTTATGTAGTCCATCAATATTTCAAGCATATAATATATAAATTTCGAATATTTGCCATCGCATTGAACGTTTGGCGCAAACGAAGTAAAAAAAATCTGGTTGTTGGAGAATTCTAATAGAAAGTAAACCCAAGACGCATTGAAACACGAGCTTCATCAGTGCAGCGCCGGAAGTATAGCTTATTCTCTGTTAGTTTCGTGGTGTTGTTACAACCCTACGTAACGTGAGGTTACCACCTCCCAAACTTTATCGCCCAAATATAGGGCTAAAATTTTAATATCATTTTGTTAGGTTTAAAATAGGTATAGATTGCAAATTTGTTTGCAGTTGTCACCGGAAACCCACCACTGTGCTAAATTTCAAAGTTGTAGCTCGATTGGAAGTGGGAAAGAAATCGATCTCAAGATTTGAGGACATGACAGTCAGATTGAATAAAAGCTTATAAAAAAGAGATCTAAACAAGGTACGATATTTTTACAATAAAACCATGAATTTAATGCAATTATACCACGAACCGATCTTGCAGGCACTCTTCCTATGCTTCATATGATGGCCTCAAATATTGCACATAGCCGAGAGTTAATTAGTTTTGTAAAGTGATTATTCGTGACACATTAAAAATTGAAGTCTTTTATAAGAATATCGCGGTTTAAAGTCACAGAATGGTACGATAATTTTTTTCCTGAAATATGCTGACAAACCGTTGGTACTCGCCATTATTACAACCATTTATGACAAACACTAGGTATAACAATAACGTTTAAGAATATTTATTTTCTCGTATACGAAGCATACAAAGAGAAAGTATTTTAATCGTCAAAAAATTCGAACGCGAGATTTTGATGTATCTCCACGTTTTAGACCTCCCTGAGTCCGAAAAACACAATTTTGGAATTATGTCTGTCTGTCTGTGAACACGATAATTCAAAAACGATTAGAGCTAGAGGGATGAAATTTGGTATGTGATCTTTACACATAATTTGTAGGTTTCTATCATATTTTGGATAAAATCGGTCCACGGTAAGTCTGTCTGTCCGTGTTCATGTGAACACGGTAACTCAAAAACTTGATTAGCTAGATAGATAAAATTTGCCACACAGTTTTATCATCAAGAATGTAGGTCCGTATCAAATTTTGCACCAAATCTGTTAAAGGATTGACTGTCTGTCGGTCTGTATAATTGCATACTTGTGAACGCGATAACTCCTAAACGCTATGACTTAGAGAAATAAATGACTTAGATAGATTGGTATGAGGTCTGCTAACACAAATTGCAGATCCGTGCCCAATTTTCGTTTCAATCAGTTGAAAAAAAGCTATTCAAACTGCGTATTCGGTTTCTTCGCCATTCAACTACTCAAAAATAAAAAGGTGCGAGGATTCACGCGTCATCTGTGTTAGGAAATGGTACATGATACTGACGCTTGGTGTATTTTTCCCCCACCCGTGTTAGGGTGGATACGAGAAAGTTTTGGGGAGACCACTCCCGCTGGTTTCAGAAGAAAATATTACCATCTAAAAATTCTTTCATCTAAGAACATCGTTATGTTTCATCTCCCATTTCGCACAATGCATGTAATAAGTTTTAAACACACGATTCTGTTCTGTTCATTTTGTGTTTGAATGTGTTTTTCTGTTCCGTTCATTTTGTGTTTGAATGCGTTTTTCTGTTCTGTTCATTTTGTGTGAATGTGTTTTTCTGTTCTGTTCATTTTGTGTTTGAATGCGTTTTTCTGTTCTGTTCGTTTTGTGTTTGAATGCGTTTTTCTGTTCTGTTCATTTGTGTTTGAATGTGTTTTTCTGTTCTGTTCGTTTTGCGTTTGAATGCGTTTTTCTGTTCTGTTCATTTTGTGTTTGAATGTGTTTTTTCTGTGCCGTAGAACACCGAAGTAGGCGTTCGTGTGAGGAAATAATGACGTCCAACCGTTTCTATTTATTTTGCGGCATGGGTTGGTAGAAACGGTGCAAACAATGAAAGTGTGAATCTGGTAAATTTGCAAAAGAGCATAAAATACCCGCAAAGCACGAGGGCTCAAACAAATTGTCTAAATTAACTCCTCAACAGAGTGAAAGAATTAAGGTCCTGATGTCAGAAATCTCTTAAAGATTCTTCCGATGAAATCGTGGAAAACAAGAGATAGAGGACCATGTTCTTATTTTCCAAAACAGATTTATTTGGCCTCTAATCGCAACAGTTTAGTGAACGATAATTTTACTATCGCAAATTCTTCTACGTTAGTGATCACAAAAAATCGCCCACTTCTACCCAACGACTCCAGTGCTTTTACATCATTTACCAGGTACAATCGTCATTTAAAAAAGGATTATATTTTTACAGAATGCGGCAACACTTTCAACGCATGGTTCATTAAGTACAATAATAAGACAGCCGATGGGAATTTCCCTTTCTAAATTGCGTCGTTCACAATCATAAAATATCTAAGTCTTAAAATGTTCATTAATTTATTGTCAAACGACTTCAACAACAAAGGTTCAATGGAGTTTTAGTGTTCAACTCACCTCTTATGTCCTTAACGCACTGCTGCTTGTCTTCGCGGTAGGCTAAATGTGTGGGGGCGCATTGGCAAAAGCAGGGGCGGCCCGGTATCTCCAGGGCGGGGCGCGTGCCCCCATTGTCGCATCGGGACCCGTTGTGACATTCCCGCATACGGAAGATGTCTCCAAAAAAGTCTCGTGTGACGTCACTTCCGTCGACGGCCACTAATAGAACAAGCAAAAGCAACATGGCGTTCCATTCGTTTCACGTGACCTCAGTCTTTGGCCACGATAAAGTGATGATGAACATGGACACTCACATTTTGCTTATTTTGGTTTCTTTCATCCCAGCAAAATTTTTGGCAAAACTTGAAAACAGATAATAAGTGAAAACCTACAAAGAAAAGAAATCGTAAATCATTTATTGAAAATTTTATAAAAGAAATGACCAACGATATCATGATAACATAAATTCAATTTCTTTTTCTCCGAAATGCTCGTAGAAAGCTAAGCAAGAAACACTTTGTTTCTGCATAATTTTTCTTCTGGCAGAATTTTGGACAGAATATGGAAGTACAATGTCAGCCGTTGTTTTATTTAAGAACATGAGACACTGTTTTAGCAGATAATGTACTTAATAGATGGGTTTTGCGTTTAAACATTGCCTTAAGAGCGAGAAAAACTTGCAGCTGTTCAGTCATATTAACTTTTCTTATGTTGGTATCATGCAAATGATCCTGAAACTTTGAAAGCGGGTTTATTAGTGAAAACTGATGGGTAAACTATAGATTTTTTAAAATTATTCGAAGAAGATACATAAAACGCAATATAAATGCACAGAGCATGTTTTATTACTTTTGCTTTATGTCAAAGAATTTTTTTCTTCGTTCCTTGCAATATTTAGTTTCTTACTACACATCCTTCCAATATCTCTTTTGGTATAAAAGGTAAGCTGCTATGTACTAAACCCCATTGAAATAATCTTTATTTAAGCAGTGAAATTTTTAAAGTTATCTACCCTGAATTTCGCCTGTTGGTTTTATTCATAAACTTTTACGTGTCTGATATACATAGGGTTACCACAATTTTTAAAATTAAATCCGGACGCGCCGGAGGGGGGGGGGAGTTTGAAGGGTCTTGGAGAGGGTCAAAGTACGGTATAAAATTCTAAAAGCTGCATAAGACAATTCTTTCATACTTAAGTAAGTGAAAAAAATTTAAGACGCCAGAATTCAAAGAATGTATAATTTTTATTAATGTATAATGGTAATTAAAAATTATAGTAATTATAAACAGAATTTAAAATAAAATTCCAAAAACTTTTAATTTTCAGCTTGAACTGGGGCCTGGGTCAGGAGGCTCATCCATTTTCTCATCAAAAGGGATGTAAACAGTATAAACAATGAACTTTCTTTCACTGGTAGAATGACGTTAGTTTCATCTAATACATCAGATTTTCTCAATCAAAATCAAATTTCTCTCTTGCCGCATTCACTCACTCGTATAAATCCGGACATTCTGATGATCTGGACACTCGTCCGGACGTGAGCTTGAAATCCGGACGTATGGTAACCCTAGGTATACATGATGTCTGGAAAAAGACAGACGGTTTTGAAAAATAGTATAGTCAGCAAACTATGATAGTTTCTAAAGTTATTCACGAGGGAGATTAATGAATAAGTTCAAGGAATTTTGCTAGTACGAAATGGTAACAACAGGTGGCGTTTCTGCATTAGAATCTGCCTATCATCGAAAAACTATTGGAAGTCTCTACAAAAGGTTCTTCACATCTCTACCATCCCCTGTAATGCCATGACAAAGAGAAGAGCGAAATTAGCAGTCTTCCCTCAGCTTCACTAATGGAATGACCACATATTTTGGACTGTTGATTTGCTCCATTTCTACGAGCATCGGTGTTTTTTATGGATGTATAGCATCTTTCAGGTAAAAAGATGGATTAAGATCCGAAAAATACTGTGGCAAATTAATATCCCGACAGCCAGTGAGTACTGCATAGTAATTAAGTGGTTGCGATAATCAAAATATTTTTTCAGGAAAGTGAAACCCTGAGGAGTCAGATGAAAGCTGGCATCGTTATGTATAAACTAGGCAGTTTCGGAAAATTCCTCCAAGACATTAAGTATTGACAGGAATTCGTGCAAGATTTCAATATACAGACTTGAATAAACTGTATCCCTTATACTATACATTTAGTGATGCCTCTGATGGATACAATTGCTCATACAGTGTTTTTTGACGTAGGTTTACGTCTCTCCATAGTGGTTCAATGGTGTGTCGGGAAAGGAAAAAATTATTACGCTTTTCGAGCTAAAGTTAAAGTTAAACGCTTATAGCCCCGCAACCAAATAACATAAAGAGTTGGTTTTAGTTTCATTTAACAGAGAAAGGTGGACATTGAAGATCGCAAAAAGCATTTTAGAATTTTGAATTACGGTTTAGTCACAATCGAGCTGCAAAGTTGGTGAATATCACGAAAAGTTTGATGACGTCACAGCGACCGATACGCTCGCACGCAGACTAAGGCAATTCATTCATCGATCGCGCGAAATATTACTCAAGAATTGTTGAATTGCGTCGAATTTCGTGCTAAAGTTAAACGCTTATAGCTCCACAACCAAACAACATAGAAAGTTGGTTTTAGTTTCATTTAACAGAGAAAGGTAGACATTGAAGATTGCAAAAATAATTTTAGAATTTGTAATTACGGTTAGTCGAGTTCCAAAGTTGGTGAAAATCACGAAGAATTTTACATAGATAGAGTCACATAGTCACACTAGACTAATAGTCACTATAGACTATAGAGTTAATAGTCACATAGAGCTACTTTAGTCACAGAAAGTCACAATTGAGTGAGGTAAGTAAGTCTACGCCCTCAATCCCAGCGGCCGTTTGGCAGAGACAGCCTCCCGTCGAGTTTTTTTTTGTGCATTGAGTTATTTCCAACAAATGTCCAGTGTTAGACAAATTCTGAAGCTGGAGCACTACCTGTCGGTGACATCTTGATGTAGCACAAAGAAGCAAGCTAACAAAGATTCCTAACCTCAATCATTAACCTCCTGCAAGAATAGCTTAAATAACTCTCATAGTTTGCTTACGGCCTTATTCACCATCCATGGTTAAACCATGATCAGCGGTTAAATGATGGTTCTGCTATAATAATGCGAAAGGTGACCGAAATGCATTGCCAAATGTATACTTTATTGGGTTGCTATATTGGCATGGTATCTCAATTTCTCTGTTGTTGGCGATTTTTAAAATTACCCTCAGCCTTCGAGCCAAACGAGTTTCTCGCCAACTCGCCAGTTAGGGGATACATCCACCGATCATTTCGGTCAGCATTCGCTTGTTCGTGTAAATTCCCTTTTAACCGCTGATCAGGATTTAACCATGGATGGTGAATAAGGCCGTTACTCTTCCATTTCAAAAACTGTCCATCTTTTACTGACCATCTTATATTATCATAATGAACAAGCACTGTTTTATTTCTTCTTTTCATATAAATGTCCAGATTCTTTGTTTATTTCACATGTGGTGTTTTGTTTCCCTTATCTAATTTGTGTGGATTTGTTGTTGCTTTTTATCGGAAAATGCACAAATTTTCGGTGTTTTTCCTGCTTTCAGAAGTAATATCCTTAACAGATACGCATTGTTTCATTTCCTTCTCCATCAGTGAAGCAAAAGTTCTTCCTTATTTGTCTGTCAGCGATGCCACAGTATTATTGAAAGAACATATTAATAATTGGCATACTTGTTTCGGTTCAATAGGCGGAAAAGATATCATGATACGAAAAGCCGAATACTTCCACGCCTGATGAACGTGATTTGTTTTACATTAGTAATAGTTATTAAAAGATAATATGTAACCGGTAAAACAGTGGATTGACGAACACGGCAGTTTAGTTTCATGCATTTAAATTCATGGTACTTAAATTTCGATACTTGGTGTTCTTGTTTGCAGTGCCTTTCTAAGAGGTTAGAGCAGGTATCATGTTCTAAAGTTTTCTCTCTTTTATAAACCTTGAAAATACGGTTGAAACAGTTGAATCTTCAGTGAGGGCATGATATGTCACGCGCGTTTCAATAATATATTTCATCAATCTTATTAA
This sequence comes from Araneus ventricosus, assembly GCA_013235015.1. Taxonomy (NCBI): domain Eukaryota; kingdom Metazoa; phylum Arthropoda; class Arachnida; order Araneae; family Araneidae; genus Araneus; species Araneus ventricosus. The sequence goes on along the minus strand of BGPR01003176.1, from coordinate 11,125 downwards.
TTTTTTCCCCACTTCTCGTTTCACTTAGAGAAGTTTTCCTGATTTGTTTGTTTTAACCCCCGATATTTTTCATGCTTTTCGAAAGTAGTTATTTGTGTGAAAGAGCATTACTGATATATTTCTCCTTA
>BGPR01003175.1:81552-146269 GCA_013235015.1 Araneus ventricosus | reverse complement strand
CACAAATATTTAAACTTGATCAAATCAATGAATAATGATTAAAATCACTAACATAACTAATCTATATCTTTCGGCACATAACTTTACAGAAACAAAACACGCCTGTAAATTCGTTAAAATGATTCTGTTCAAGTGGCAAAATATCACGGGATAAAAAAAAAGAATGTATACACTTTCAACAATACATTTTTTTTATTTCTGTCAGCGTCACTTTTTTATTGTTGTTGTAACAATGTTCCTTAAAGTAAACGACTTCAACAATAAAATAATTTTGAATTGCGCTGTAACAATGAAAAGTATTGTTGTAAAGTATCCGAAACAATGAAAAGCATTGTTGTCAATTAGTTTTTAATTAATATCTTTTTCACTAATTAAAATTTCGATATTTAAATGGCCGAAATGGCTTCCCTGGATTATTCCCCATCTTTTGGTACCTTCCGCGCGCTTCTCCGTTCGGCGGTTCGTGAGAAGATAGAGGGACATACATACATACATACATACGTTTGTTTACCTTCGAATTTTAATAGAGTAGATACTATAAACGTCTGGAATGATATTCTTCATATTTTCTCATGAACTCACGCTTAAACCAAACGAGCGAAATTCGCTCCTTTCCGTACTTGAAAGTGCATCGTCCTTTCGGAGCGTTTTACAATCCTTCCGCGGAGCGAAATATTCGGAGCGAATTTCGCTCCTTTTTTGTATTGAACGATTTCGCTCCTTTTCCATTAGTTTTTAATGTTAAAAGGAGGGTGTTAAAAGAAATGCTCCTTTTTGAGCAATATTTTAAGCAATGATTTCGCTCTTTGTTGATTATTTTTTAATGTTAAAGGGAGCGTTTAAGAAAAAACGCTCTTTTTTTGGAAATGTTTTCATTACTTATTTCGATCCTTTTTGATTAATTTGTAACTTTATTCAGCGTGTTTAAAAGAAAAATGCTCTTTTTCTGAAAATGGTTTTATTGATTTCGCTCCTTTTTTATCAGTTTGTACAATTTATTCAGAGCGTTTAAAAAAAAACCGCTTTTTTAAATGCTTTTAATATTGATGAATTATTAACCTTTTCTGAACGTTTAAAAGAAAACATTTTTTAAAGCAATTTTGAGACCAGTGACTTTGTACCTTATAAAGATCATTATGAATAAATATGCCTCTTGAGGTAGTAAAATGCTGATTATTTTAACCTTGTAAAGCTTTTAACTAAACATAATAGGTCTTTTACCTTAGTTTCATCACTTTTGCCATTTTAAAAACTAGTAAGAAATAATTGGAGGTGCTTCTTTTAATACTAGCATTATTCTGCACAGTACGACAGATTTCGATAATGGGACTATATAGCACGGTTTATAATAAATAATTTTGTAATAAAATTCACCAAAAGAAAGGTACTGTTTACTAGTACAGTTGTTAAACTTAAAAATATGTGTGCGAAACACAAGGCTTATAACTGTATGTGCAGTAAATAAAAAAAAATTAAAATAATTTAATGTTTTATTTTTATTCTTTAAATATTTGTAAACATTCATTTAGACAGCAATCTCACTGCCTTATGAAAGGATTTAAAAATTTTAAACGAATTCTTAGCCATACATCGTAGCATGTTTTGAAATTTTGCATGTTTTTAAGCCTGAAATATCAAGAATCCATTTATCCTTTAAGAACATCTAAAGCACACCAGTTATTTGCATGAATTTTACTTATTCTTTTATGAATTATAATTTTTAGAAAATATTAATAAGGCTTTTGAGTTTGCACTGACTAGTAAAGTCTTGACAGTCTGAGTCAGCTTAAAAAATATAATACAGGGGGGTGGCTACAGAAACTGTGAAAAACATTTCCCTGATTTAAGGCTACTAATTATATTAGTTTCCTGGCTTTCTCCCTACTCAGAACCACTGTATGTGTACAATATACATTAAAAACACTTCTGCCAGTTATTTAAAATGAAAAAAAATATTTTTATGAAATTTAAATTTTTTAAAAATGGAATGAACATCCTAAAAAAATCTATTAAAATAGTATATTACATTTCTTATATGTAAAAAATACTGGAAATTTTAACAAAATACTTCGCTTCTAAAACTGTATAAGAATTCTAAGAAACATTAAAACTACTCTTTGCAACACAAGTTAAATTATATTAACAATAGAGGTTATTATGATCTTTGCCCAAAACTTCAATAACTAATTAGTGCTCTTTGCATGAGTACCAGAATAACATGTTGGAGCATAAATATAAAAATAGTATAATTATACATACCTAATATTATATATTTTTTACAAAGATTTAATCAAGAAAAACTGCCAAAATATTACTTCAAATCTTTATTCTTTAACAAATCATAAGAAATTAATTGCTCTAATCAAAAACTTATGCTTTTATAAATGAATATAAGTTTTTTTAATTCCATTTATTACTACAAATAATTCTACACATAAGATACTAATTTATAACTCGAGTAACAAATAACTATTAATTTTCCCCAATTTTAAGATATTTTTACGAATTTCCCTCATAACCCGGTTCTGTCATTCCCCTGTAATAATATCTTGATGAGAAAAAAATAAAAAAACATAACTGAAAGAGAAAATGTTCTTAATACATCACTTCAATTATTCAGAATTTTGTAAAAAGTCAGCACAGTAATTTTATTACAACATAAAAAAGGCATTTTTACATAAATTCACTGTAGTACAACCAAATATTACACTTCCTACAATAACAACCAAGATGAAAAATGCTTAATGAAATAGAATCGAACTGATGATAAATTACAGAATAAAAACTTATTGTAATAGGTACCTAATAAAGATAATCAGAATTGCACATGGGTTAAAAGCTTAAAATAAATTTGAAAAGAAAGAATATAAATGTGTTACAATTAAATTTAAAATTATTATACTATATTTACATGGAAGCAAAATGTAACCAACTAGAGTGTATAAATGTTATTGGTGTAAAGGCAGTTTTAAATACAGGTAAAACATAAATAAGTAAAAAAAAAGATGTTACTAAAAACTCTTCATTACACACCCCAAACAAAATTTTTGACATTCATAAAAATATTACACACATATTTATCTGCAAATTTTACACCTAAAATTAACAGTCTGAATTTTTAACTACATTTATACTCAATTACACAATCATTAGAAAACTACTTTCAAGAAAATGAAAAACTTTTGAAATGAAAAATTTATTTAAATATATTGCACACATAATCTAGTCGGGTTATTTTCGGGAGTTCTCCAGACATGATCAAGCCATCTCAGTCTGTTACTTTGATTGATTTGTGCAACTTGAGGTTCTTTGTAAAGTCTATAAAGTTCAAAATTATATCTGGTTCACCAGCACCCTTGTTCTTGTACAGGCCCGAATATATTTCTTGACACTTTCCTTTCAAAAGTTTTCAGAGCTTGCTGGACGTCTACATTTAATGTCCTGGATCTTAATTGTTTTGTTTGTTGCAGGCAAGCAAGCGAATCTCCCTGACGCAGGCCTCTTTCAGCTGTGAAAGACTCAGAAAGATGGTTTAGGATTCTTCTAAGCAACCATTCACCTATAAATCAAAAAAAGAATTTGAATTAGAAAAAATATTGAAAATATTCCTTTTAAATTGTTAAGAATTTTTTTTCCCACAGAAAAAAAAAGTTAAGTGCATAATTTAACCATAGCTTTTAAAAGAATTCATTTTAAACAATAATGACTGAATAATGTTTATCCCAATGTATCTGAATAGGGCATAAGAGGGGAATTTGAACCACTGATCTCCTGAAACCTGCTAAATAAATTATTTAATTAAAGAAAAATTTCTGCAACATCGTGAAGGACATTGTTGAAACAGAATTTTTTAACAATTAGTTTTTGTTTCCATATAAACATTTAAAGTTAAAAATTTGCTGCAAATGTCTTTTACAAACTAGTGGTTTAATTATTCTTACATACAGAACAGTAAAAAAGGGTTTTGAATAAACTTTTTGAACAAATTATGGAATTAGGTCTTGACACATACTCCCCACACCATTCTATTGATAGTTGTCATTTTTAAGATGAGACACACATCCATTTGTTTCGCACACATATTTGCAAATTTTTATATAATATTTAACTTTTTGTTTTAAAGTATATCATGGAACCTCTAGAAAGCTTTTTCTTGTTCATTGACATTTCATGTTTGGTACAACTGTATGATGAATACAACTATAGTAAATGGAAAGCAGACATTGGGGAACAGCTCGCAATGTTTTGCTGTCGTGTAATTACAGCCTCAATGCAACAATGTTATTGAGTTTGAAAATTATTTTGATTATTCTGAAAGTGTGTGTTTAAAATTCTATAAAATCTCTTAAAATTAAGATAGAATAACACAAATTTACCTTTTTCTTTCTTGGGCAAGTTACTGGGAACAACTCTGCAAGCATTAGCAATGCTGATAAATTTTCTTAAAAAAAAGAAAAAAAAGTGTAAACAAATATTTTCAAGTCCACTACAAACAGTAATATCCCCTATAAATAGAGCTTTTAATAAATTTGTCTGTAAACCTTAGACAAAAACAAAGGCATAGCAATTAAACTATGAAGTATGACCTCAATTAGTAACCTTCCAAATGTAATTAAAAATAACTGTTATATAAAAGTTACAGTAAGATCCTTTAGTTAGTAACCAAGCAATGGCATGCAAAATTTTAAACTAAAGCAAAAGTTAACTCTTTATGAATGAGAGAAATAAAATTATTCATAAAAAATTGTGTGTAATTTTTTTAGTATAAGTTGCAAAGTATTTGCAGTAATATTAAATAAATGGACTTTCCTAAACATATGATAATTTTTAATTAGTTCACATAAACACAGTTATATTTCTAAGAAAAAACCATGATATTTAGTAAAGAAGTTATGCATTGTATAACTTTCTAAAGCAAATTCATTACTATTGTGCAATGAAAAAAAAATCAATTTTGTTTATTCAGTCATACCATCTATTTTTTCAGAGAATCTATCTGCAACAACTTTGTAGCATTTGAAGCAAGTATACCAAGGCATTTTATAGATGTCAGTGTCGATGATTAAATAGCATAACCTAAAATCAAAAATTTTAAAAAAATATCATATTTCTTAAAGATATTTACCCTACAGCACCGAGTTCAACATGTAGAGGGAAGCTTATAGGGAAGTATGAAGATGCTAGAGAAATGGAAAAAGCTAATTGTACCCAAAATAATCTACTGCACCCCCTCCCCCTCAAATATTCTAATAGTGGAAAAATTAAAATAAAAACACTCATCCCAGTGCACAATTAATAAAAATAAAAACTAGTTTTATGCTTGTAAATGACTTGATCAGTTAGGTAACTTGTATATCAATAGGAGACAAAACATAGAATTTTAATAATCTGAATGGAAAGTAAATCTATAAGAAGAAATCCAGATTGATTAAGAAATTCTCATTAACATTCTAAAAATGTATACATAAAAATATAATAAGGGATATAAATAAAAATAAATGTGATTAATATATTGGATAAAGATAATTTCCATTATTTTAAATTTCTTCATGAACTTTCTGATGGATAATCTATAATGATAAATAATTTTCTAAAAAATAAAGTGTCATAAAACAAAGTATTCAGGATGAAGATATTTCTTATTATTTTTAATGTCTCAGGAATTTTCAAATTTGCATTCAAGTATAATATATGTCAGTTATGTTCAAAAAGGAATTAGCTCATTTAACAAAGTTTTTGCAGAATGTGCATAGATATAATGTTAATTATATTATATGTATTAGATATAATTTAGATAACTAAACTTTAATTAGAATAGTCTGACAAACACAAGCATTTTGTGGACAGGCAAATTAAATTTTGCAATTTTTTTCTCCCTAAGTTGTACTTCAAAAACTTATTAATAGAAGTTATTCTGACTAGTACACATTTTATCCCAAATAAAATAAACACATAAATCAAAAAATATTTATGGAAACTGTAGATACTTTCTAATTATTAAACTATGTCCAAAATACTAAAATAATGAAAAATTAATAAACACTATACATTTTATTTCACTATCAGTTTATTTTTTTTAAATTGGGGGACACAAGTTTTTGCTTTAAAATTCTTTTATCTATTACTGCTACAATCAACTTAAACATTAACACATGCATTCACAGCCGATACCAAATTTACATACACCTTAAATTAAAAATAAGTCTGATTAATATGATAGTGGATGAAATTAATTTTCATTATTTTAAATTTCTTCCTGTACTTCCTAATGGATAATCGTTAATGACATATAATTTTCTAAAAATAAAGTGTCATAAAACAATGTATTCAGGATGAAGATATCTCTTATTATTTTTAATGTCTCAGGAATTTTCAAATTTGCATTCAATTATAATACGATAAAGGGCAATTTTAGAATTTGAAAATGTAAACTCACCATAAAGCAAATCTTCTTAACTTCAATTCATTGTAACGTGCTTCCACAGATATGATGAGCGCTTCCTAAAATAAAAAAATGGCACCCAATCTTATCGGGTCTGTGTAAACACAGATAAGGAAAGGCACCAAATCGTCACGTGATGATTTTTAACCAATGATTTTTCGAACATCCCTGGTGAGCGAAACAGTAATTATAAAACGCTCCTAAAAGGACCAACGTATTCAGATTCTGTTATCAGTTTTGTAGCGGGTAAGCAGTCGAAACTGGCTTTTAACTATAAAAGTGTTTTAAGGAGCGTTTTTCGGTACTAAAAGATCGAAAAGGCGAATTTTTAGGTTCGCTCCCTTTTGGAGTCCAGAAACCGCTCAATTGAATTTAGCATGTAATACTAAAGGTAGCAAAAAAAAAGATAGCATCGTTGGTAATATTCGCCGAAGTTAGGTATAAAAAATACGTGTAAGTAGGAGAATGAAGATATAAAACTGATAGCATCAGTGCACTGATTTTGTAAGTGTATTTATTCTGATATATGACGTCCATATATTTAAAACTTCATACCCAGATAGCATGCACACATGCAGCAAGCGTGATTTTTCTTGATATTAGCTTGTCATGACAAACTTGACGCGACAACTTTGCAGCGAACTTCCTGCAAAGTAACAAAACATAATCCTTGTAATGCAGGTTTGCTGTAAAGCTGACACGGCAGACTTACACACCACGATCTGGATACAGTATATATCTGGTTTTGATCTTTGTCTCTGTTTTAAAAAACGTTCGATTTTTAATAGCATGTCCGAGACCGTCCTTCTTTTTATTAATTCAATAAATCAATGATAATTTGAAAAAAACTAAGTCTTTTTATAAAAAAAATTACTTTTGAAAAATTCTCTATATTTTTACTAAATATAGAGCTCGCACTTTAAAGAAAACTATATATCGCCTTTTTCTTAATGTTGAAATTTTAACGTTCATAAACAAAATTAAACCTAAAAAACAGTCAATGTTTGTTGAAAAATAATAACTTACTTTGTGTCCCATATTTTTAAAAGAAATTACTTTTGATTTCATAATTTATTCCACTAGCAAAACGTAGTTATTAGCGAAAATCGCTCTCTCTTTGACTTCATATCATATTCTCAACTCAAAATTTTTTGAACAATAATGAAATCAAGAAGACAGTTTAAAATAAAACGTGTAGATGCACGATGTATTAGCGCAATCTATCTTCGGCAATCGAGGTCTCTCTGGCTGAGTGGCTAAGGCGACAGGTTAGGAAGCGAGTTGTCGGGGTTCGAATCTAATGTTCGTCTGCGTACTCTGTTTTTGCTATAGTTTGCAACGAGTTGGGCGCGACAAGTTGGCTGCAAGTTCGACGCGTAGTGACTTCGTCGTTTGAGATAACTTGTGGCAGTCTCGTTGTGAACTTGCGGTCTTGCCGTGTCAAACTTGCTGCAATGTTTCAAGCTTGCAGAGCAAGACTTTCGCAAACTAAAATTGCTATATGGGTAAAAACCGCATGAACTCACTTCAGCATAAATGACTAAATCTGTTTTTATAAAGATACGATTTACTTATGATCGAATATAGATTGCAAAAAACGATAACAGATTCTATATCAAATATGTTTCCAACTCAAAAATGTGGCAAATTTAAAGGATATGCTCCGAATAAAAATAGGTTCGCGCGTACTTTAACTCTTTTTACTAGACACAAAAGTTATACAGTTGATTGATAACTTCCAAAAATACTTTTGGATAAAATCGCGCAAAATTTCGCAATACCCAGCTATTGGCAACGCAAGAATAAACAACAAACAAGACTCATCTCTCTGATGGACCAATTGGATGAAATGCCTAATCTGCTTTCAAGAACTCGGCCGCTGATCGGATTACTTCCTTCCTTCCGATTGGTCGGGACCTAATAAGAAAAAAATTCTCTTTCAGCCAATCAAATAAAATAAAAAAAAGAATTCCGCTACGAGATATCGTCTGCGATTTATAGCTGCTCTCATAATTATGTTCATTTTAAAACACGGACGGTTGCAGCGAGAAAATAATGAGCGATACACCATTTAGAATTTCGTAAGGAAATATTTTTCTCGTTTTTAACCGTTAGTATTACTTTTTTATGTTCTAAACTTTCCAAAATGGAAGAACATAGAACTTACATAAATATTTATGATATTGGTTCTTCCAAAGCAGAATGTGGCATCTGTTTTTCATGGCACCAAGTGTGATTAAGGGTAAAGAAGAAAGGAACTAACGGAAAAATACTTTCTGAGCTTTAGAATATAAAAGGAGATGCAAGTTTCGAATTTCTTAGTTCAAAATTGTTTGGCTCAGGGAAGTTTTATGTTGTTGATGCTGATTCTAAATCAGGAAGGTTTAGTACAAAATTTTTAAGAAAGAAAAGTTTTGTTAGAACGAATGGGAAAGATAATTTTCTCCAAGAAATAAAACTATTTTTGATACTTTCTTTAATATCCAAATATAAAAGATGGTAATATTAGAGGTTGGATATAAATAAAGTTTATTTTCATAGCATAATTGTTATTTTATAGGACGACGACGCATTTTATTTCGTCTGGAATTACGAATAAATTTAATAACTTTTAATCTATATGGAACAATTATTTTTATTTTATTTTTAGTTAAGTACCGTAGCAGTTATTGAAATAAAAAACAATAGGTTCCATCTATTTCACCATATCAAAAAAATATTAAACAGAAAAACGCACTTAATACAAATATTTTTTTCAATTAAAATGTATAAACCTTATACTGTTATTTGTCAATCTCTTTAATGTATGGCATTAGTTCTCATCAGTCAATTTTCATTACAGGTATGACTTCATGGACAAAATTTGTTAGAACACTGCGACCAAAACTATCAACAAAAAATAATTTCTGTGAATAATTAGGCGAACGACTCTAATTGTATTGTCTATTAATTATAACTGAGTTTTCTTGCTTAAATTAAGAACTCGTGTTGAAGTTATTTTAGTTTCCCAAGGATTACAAACCATTTTTATTCAATTCAGTATTTGAGTTTTGATTTTAGCAAAATCTTTAAACATTTGTTCCAATAATTACGAAACTCGATTTGATTGCAAAGTTCCAAGTTAAAGTGCGGAAACAAGACTTGAATCTTTAAAAAGCAATATTGAATTTTATGAAAGTTGAATATCCTAAGTAACCAAGCATAATTGCAAATAAAATAATTTAAATTGCAGTTCGAAGATTACTATCCAAAGATTCAAGATTTAAAAATATCAATTTGTGGAGAAACTCTCATCATTTTGTTTCTCTTAGAGAGAAGCAGAAATTCTGCTCAATGCAATGCCTACAACTCTTAATGGTCAAAAAATCTTAATGGTATTCAAATGAAAATTTTATATAAGTTGTCCTATATATCTGGCTATGAAGTTATGAAACAAAAATTACGCAACGTCCCGCACATGCGCAGTAAAAATTATTTGCTACAAATACTCATATTCCCTTTAATATTCAAAGTATTTACTTCAAATTTTAATACAACGCTTCTTTAACATATTATCAAGTATTCTGTAAGTTTTGTATAATTTGGTTGAAAACTCTGCAAGTTATAAGCAAAAAGTATGCGGGAAAATTTTGGATTTTCTAACAAAACCTATATGTCTTCCCGAATATTCGTGATAATTTTAAGAAACTGTGAGTAAATATTGCGCACATCAAACAAAATGATTGATGAAAGTTTCAAATCATTATAAGCTTTCTATGAAACGTCGTGAGCTAAAATCATTTTCTTCTTCGTTATTTTCTAGTCGCTCCCTTAAATGCTGTCGCAACCGAATCTTCAATGTAAGTTGTGAGTTCTATTCATCACACGGTCGAAGTTCAAGTGCAATTCCTCTAACCTTTCTGGAGAAATTCGAAAAAAATGTGTAAATACGAAAGAGTTCTGATACTTTGGATCATATAGTTTATTTCACATTTTTCCTACTAGGCATTTAAATCATGAAAAGCTTAATTAAAATATTTTTATTTGTGAAATTCTAAAAAGTGATGGAATTCTGGAAGACTATTTTGTTTAAAATCAGTTTAAAAAATGTTAAAAGTCTGGTACACAGCCGTGATATTATATAAATGAATTATTACTTTTCTTATTTGTATTTCTTCGAATCAATTATTTTATTCTTTTATTATTCAAAAAAATCCTCCCTTAAAAGTAAAATTTTAGGGCAAAAATTTAAATCCTATTTAAGTAAAAGAATTAGTTAGATAAGTTTCATAGCAGAGTGCATTGAACTTTTCCAAGAAGATAGACCTCCCATCTTTTTCCCCTTTAGAACATCTGCTAAACTTCCCACCTTTTGCGACACATTACAGTAAATTTTTGACTTGCTTGTAAACAACTGAAAATTGTTGTATAGAATTTTAAACTAAAGAATTTGTTCAAAATTATTTAAATTCTAAAATTTTTCCTTTCGGCTTTGTTTTACTAAATTGTAATTTAAAAGTTATTCGTGTGTTTTTTTATTTAGCAAAAATCTGATAATAAGCCATTGATATTATTGTAATATTTTATTTGTTTCGAGAAAGTATTAGTTGTGCAACAAAGTATTATTAACTAAAGCTCTTTTCATTCTCGACTTGGGTTTTCCTCGCAGAGATTATCTCTTCCTTTTCACGAACCAACATTTCGAGAAGTTTATTGACCCTAGCAAAAGGGAATTTGCCTATAAACACCAGACACCCTTGTTACAGTTCTGAGATCCTCGTGTGCGATTGTGTGACATTTGCGTACAGATACGTTTCCGTACAACTCATTAAGGCGCAATAAATCTTCTGTAGCTCATCCCACAAGAGGGGTTTGGTAGGGGTTAGTGTAGGTTTGCTAGAACTTCTGACTCTTGGCAAGTATGCTTGGCGAGCAGACCGAAAAAAGAGACAGTTTCTTTGGACGTGGTAAGTGTTTAATCTTTCAGAGTCTCTTAAATATTTCTGAGAAAACTTTTATGAATTATTTAAGACATTAATGAAATGTGTTCGAACAGCCTAAAGGTATAGAAAATTCTTAATTTGCATAGTTTTCTCCTTAATTTCTATGAAAATACAAAGGAAAAACTAAATAATTTGAAATCATTTAGTGAATGAGAATAAGGGATTAAAACAAAAAAATAAAACCTTCATATTTTTCATAAAAAAAATATATGCTCTTTAATATTAGCTATTCATATTTTTATATAATCTTAGCCGAATTCGGCGACCAACTAGTTAGGCCATAATTTTAATAGCATTAATTTCTTTCTATAAACTAACTACAATTTAATTAATTTTTAGTAAGCTGAAAGCGCAAAACATTTCTCTCTAACATCTCTAATAAAAGCATATGCGTGCGTGCGTGCGTGCGTGTGTGTGTGTGTGTTGGTGTTTTACATGACAAACTGTCGAACCTAGAGCTACCAATTTTCGCACAGATATACTCTGCAAAGTAGGAAGATGCACCACACAGAGGCATTTTGAAATATTAATTAATTAAAGATTAAGCAAAATTTTTGGGGTTTTCCTTTTCATAACTTCCGTAAATATTATTAGACATATTTGAGTCATCTAAAATTCCAAAAAATTATCTTTTCAATGATTCTAGTTAGCGGTAGTGTAATTGTTTTCCCTTATTTTAATAAATTTCCAAATATATTTTTATACATATTTTTCAACAATACTTTTCCTTGTTGCGTTGAAATCCAAACCATTTTCATTTTTAATAAAAATATTTAATATTCTTGTTTCTTCTTCTATTATTGAATGGAAGTTGATGTCGATAAACATCCAATTAGATGACATGGACAATTACTTGACTACGTTTGGAACTTTCATAAAGAAAATGAAAAGAGCAAGTGCAAAGTTACTAAAACTAAAAATGATGCCTCATAAAATTAATTATAACTTCAGTAATTATAACTTTCTATAATAATGCCTTATAAAAATTCATCCAACAAGGAAAAGTATTTCCTTGTTTAAATACAATTTTTTTTATTTTAAATACTTAAAAATAAAATACTTGAAGATCAAATTAAATATTAAACAAAGTAAAAAAACCCCTAAAAATGTATTTTATTCTGTTTTTAATTACTATAATTTTGATTTATCGAGCAAAAATTGCATTGTCTTTGCATTGTGAAGTCTTAATTTTCTTCACTTCTTCAAACTCAATGAATTATTTTACATAATTTTTTTAACTTCATTAAAAACATACACTAAGTGCGTACATTATTGTATAATTCAAATTTTTAGTTAGTATTTTTGACTGCCAGCAATATATTTCGTTTACCATTCAATGATGCATCGAGAAGAAAATTTAATTTGAATTTATCTAATATCTTTCACAGACATTCATTGCAGCAAATGATCAATTAGGTGAAATATTTATATATTTTTCTCGCTTGTTACTCATTCTATACCATTTAGTAAGTCGGAGTTGTTATAATTCGAGTTTCTTTCCTTTTAGACATTTCAACTAAGAAAAAATGAAAAAAAAAAAAAAACTTTAATTGTTTGCAAAATTCAACATTTGGAAAAATGCGAGCATCTTATTTAAATGATTTTTTTAAATAATTTTTTTTAAATAATTGTCTTGATATTTTTTGGGGGAAAATTAGTTTCTTTTTCAAGATATTTCATTTAATTTTTGACGAATAATAATAATTGAAACAAAAAAATAATTTATTTCATCCAATATTTACTACGATTACAATATTATCCAACTACAAATTTTTACTCTTAAATTTGGCCATACGCAGAAATTTAGGCCAAAACACTTAATATTAAAATGCTTTATTTCAAAAGAAGACGTCGAAAAAGGTAAGGCATTTTCGCATAAATTTCAATTTTCATTAAATTCATATTTTTCAGTTTTATATAAATAGCATGTTTTTATGTAACACAGTTCCGTTTCTAGTCACCCGTAAAATTTTGATACTAAAAAGACCGAGCAACGCCTGGTATCCTGCTAGTAATATATATGAGAAGAAATATCATCCCATGAATACCGAATGTTAAATTTCGCCAAATGTCAGGATTGAAGATAATGTTTAAAGTGTTGCAACCACTACCGAAACTTGTTCTTAACAGTTGCAAAACCGTCTGTCAAAAGAGCGCTGATGGACAGTTTTATGACTTGTACGGAAACGTATATGTACGGAAAAGTCACTATACCTCGTGTGCGGGCACATTAGAAAATTCCGTTTCTATGGGTACGGGGAAAAAGTGCTTTTATTTACGAAGTTGCAGTGCGTTCACTAATCCCTTGCAATAAAAATATTGCACTTTACCAAATCGAGAAGAAGATGCAAGGTTCCTCTCTCTTCTCTGACCTTTTGAACTGCAAAATTACTTTGTTTCTCGGCGTTTGGGTCTGATTCTGGAATCACTGTGTCTGCGGTCTCAGGCAGGTGGCATCTTGGAAAATGTCAAGTGTCGAGTCGGGGATTACTTGTGAGCCGAAAAAAGTGAATAAATCTGTCATGGTGCTCTATTGGACTCTAGTCTTTTTAGGGTTGTATTATTAATTGCAAGAGACTTCACATAGTTTGGCATAATTTTGGTTTTTTAGCCGCCAAAGAGAAGTAAAAAAACTAGGAACTTTGGCGAAGAACAGAGAGTGAGGTTTTTGGTCTTGAAAAAAGAAGAATGCAATAAAAAACAGGGGGGAGCTGAGATAGGAAGAAGAGGGCCGTGCTGGGCCCGGGCCGATTCGGATTTTTGCGGCGGATTATCTGTCAGGCTCGGGATAGGCCCGGGGTGCCTAGAGGAAGTGTCGTGCGCGTCTGCGATGAGATAACCCATGCTGAAATGGTAAATTAAAACTCTGAGAGCCGTACGGTGCGTGAAGTGAAGGTCGTAAAACCTCATTTTGGAGCACCTCCTTCATCACTAAATTCGTGGACTAAAGCCCTGCAGTATTCCCTGTCGGTGTTATGGCAAATGCCGACGAACATCACCGATAAACCCTACGATGAATATGCTATTTATCGTGTGTCAAGACCCATTCCCGTTATGGGACAGATTCGCGTAAAAATCCACATTTATTTAATCCGGATAATAGCATGGTGAGGCCACTGCTACATGAAAATACCTGCTGTGAGAATTTTGCTTTGTCCCTGTCATTACTTACAGCGTGAACCACCAGTGCAACATCAATTTGAATTAAAACTCATTAAACTTTTGACCTGTGAGACAACTGCCAGATCCTACGCTCAGGTATAGACAAATTGAATAATATGCATAATCTGTGGGCAGGTGTTCCTGGATTCTTCACGTGATGCTGATGTATACAGATAAGTGTTTGACTTACTATTTTGGATATTTTGAATTAAGTTTTAATCAGATATAAAATATTCTTATTTTAGTGAGCAGGATTGTTCTGTTGTGAAGCATGTATAAATAAATTAATATTGATATGATTCTGCTAAATGTTGATTAACATTAAATTCCTAGTAAGTAATATGTTTTATTTATTTTAAGTCGATATATGAGAATTCATGATGCAAAATGAAATTAAGCTAGGGATGAAGCTTGTAAATGAAGTATTTCATTCCAGATAAATTTAATTGAAATTTTATTCTAAATAAGGTGAATAGGTTTCCATATCATGAGTTTTGGTAAAGTGAATGGCAGTGTAATGCATCATATATATAGTCCTTACATTTAGCATTATTGTATTGTTTTACATAAAAATTGGTAAATAAGGGTTCATGAAAATTGAAATTAAGAAGTTAAATTATTATTAGCACATATTGTCAATATTTACTTGTAAAAGCAAGACATGATTTATATATCGATATTTTTCAGAAGGTTTTTTTTATTTATGTGTCAATTTATGGATTAGTATGATATTTGTAATTGAGTGTGTTTTAGTTGGGAGAACAATATTTATACATACAGTTATGTTCGTTAATTAGTGAAAAGACAACTAGTATAATATTTGGGATCAAAATAAAAGATTAAGTTAGGTAAAGATTAAAATTAATAATAAAACTGTTAGTGGCCACTATTTTTTAAAAAAAGGAAAATCTTTTATATGAGATTAATATTAATGAGACAAACTTAATGTTGAGGATGCAGAAAAATTAATTTAATTTTGAATGTGAATGAGGTATCGAAATAAAACTCTCTTATAAACACTGGGTCGACTCTAAATAAATATATTATGCTTGTTATATTAAATTATATATATTCCTTATTATGTTCCTTATTTTTTTATGTGTTTTATGACATTATTCATGTGAAGTAGTAATTCTGATTCTAAATCAATAAGATTAAGCTACGTGAATTGTGTTGTAAAATGGTGGAACTATTGTTGATGCAAATAAATGTCATTAGTTTAAAGTAATTTGGTCTCTGATTTTTCTTCACTACCTTGATGACTCTGATGGAGGTACTATTTGGAATGCAATCTGGGTTAATATCAAATTATAACATCTAAAATTATATTAAAACACAACGCAATTATTTTGTTCATAGTTTTACTTAGAAATGAATATGGATATTATTTCAGGGGTAAATCGTAAACTTAAATTAAATCAAGCTTCACCTTTTCTAATTCTCAGTGTCTGAGTGTCAAGTTGACTGATTTGAGTTGTAAGGTTCACTCATCATATGATATGACAGTTTGATTATTAATGCTTGAGTACAGTAGAAAAAAATAAAGTGCTAGATTGTGATAAGAGATGATTTAGGAAGTGAGTTGAGAAACAGGACTATTGTTTTTTGAGATAACTAGATACTGAAAGTAAAAAGTAGAAAATTTAAAAGTTTATAATTTTGTACTAATTTAAAAGTCTATAAATTTATACTTCTGATATCAATAATACAATAATAAATTAAATAAATAATCAAATTAAATACGACAATACGCGGCATTTTACTTTTAAAACTATTTAAAATTAAATATTCCAGATTCAGATTGGTTTTATTAGATTAGGTAAATAAACTTTACCTGAAACTGAATTTCTAATATTTCATCACGCAGATGACAGATTTATTAGATTAGCTTAGATTCTACATTAGAGCTACTCAGAAATGGACTTCGTGATTTTCGACCACGGTCAGATTATGAAAACGATTTTTGAGCCAGCGTACACCAGCGCGAAAGCGTTTAAACCGGTGGATTTAGTGGGCAACAGGCCCGAATCGTATCTCGAGTCCATGATCGTCTGGTCCCAAAATTTAGACTCTTCCACCAGTGCTTTCTTTCACGTGCAGCAAGTTAAAGAAAGATATCTTACTCACAGTGACATGTAACTTTCAAGATGAGAATTTAATTGCTTTTTCGTTTTTATTTCCGAAGGAATCCCTTTAAAAAATACAATCTATTTCACCAATAGAATTCCTGCATTGCAAAGATTTTTAAAGGAAAAAGTTCATTTTAAATTAGTTGTACAGTTGTTATAACTAAATTACGTTAGATGTCTCTGTTTCAAAACGGGAAAGAGAGAAAGAAAGAAAAAAGACTCGTAGCCGATATTGAATTCATAAAATACTTTCTATGAAACTTTTTTTTAATCTTCTAGGACTTTTCTTTTCAAATCTGATTTATTCGTCACCAAAATTGCATAATTTTAACTTTAAAGAAATAACTTTTTAATATACATAATAAATGAGCCTATTTTTATTAAGAAATTTTCCAAATCAGACAATTATGCTCTTAGTTCCATTCGCGAAAAATTGTTTAAGTTCTTCATGTGCATTTACCATCAGAGAAAAGAACTGCTTCTTAAAAAAAAAAATTCTTTATTATATTATAAAGTACTTTAACAAAAGCATCTAATATCTGTCCAGTATTTTAGCTTTAAATTGATTATTATATTCAAACTACGTTTAGGAACCAGCGTCGCAAACTTCATATTTTTTTCTTTTCATTTTAATATGATATTAAACGAAACAGTGTTATTTTTTGTTTTAATTACTAAAATATTTTTAAATTCATGCCAAAAATGAATGAGAAATCATAAGAATCGACTTATTTCATTTGCTTTCGCTTTGATTTTCCACAAAGAAGTATTTTTATGTCTTCTGGGAATGAAAACAGATTTTTTGCATTATTAATTTATTTCTGTAAAAATTAAACAGAAGTGTAGATTTGTTTTAAATGTATTTTTGAATTCCCGGAATAGTTAATTATTTTACTATGTAGCTTTGTAGATTTTTAACTAGATTGAGATTTAATGCTTTTTAACTAGCAAAACAATTTATTTTATGGAAAGAAAAAAATTACAATTTAAAAATAAACTAATTATTTCAAAACCGAAAGAATATTTCCTGTAGGAGAAAAAAGGCTTCGTAAGTATCTTTTAAAATTATTTTAATAAGGAAGGGCTTTCTTTCAAGAACATAACATCGAATTAATTTCTTTCATTGCATTGAATAAGACAATGAAAAGGTCTACAGTAAATTTCTGAAAATTAAATTGATTGGAAAAAATATTTCACTTTCTTTGTTAATAACAGATAGAATTTTTAAAATTTCACTTTAATGAAATCATTTTTTACATTGGTAAGAGTTGTAGGAAGTTTTGTTCTTATAATGGAGGCAGTTCAGATGGCGCCACAGTCTCATAGTAAAAATAAATAACCATGCCATCTGATATCAAATTTCTAGTTTAATTATATTAACGTCCCTTTTCGAAACAACACGAGGGCTTCGTAATTTTGAACCACGGTTAGATGACGAGGACGACGCCTGAGCTGACACCCCCTCTCCAAACTCCCGTACCACACCAGCGGGAGGACGTTTGGCTACCTATGTATGACTTGGCGTGCAATGGGTCCACATACACGACGGATCTTCAATGGAGTCGGGTTTCGAACCTGGAGCCCTTCGGCCCCAAAGCTGAGACCTAACTATTAGGTTTTCAAATTTCTGTCTCTTGCCTTATTGTGAAGATGTGACGTTCCTTTTCTTCCTCCGATATGCGCAATGGATTCAAAAATTAAATAGCCGAAACGCACTTGACGTGCACGACTCAAGCATGAGTTAATTTCATGTGCCTCACTTGTAAAATGACAATTATTGAGGAATTAAATTTTACTCAAATAATCAAATCTAACAAAGAAAAATTATCTGTAATAAAGTTTGCATTGACCTCACTGAAGTGAGAACATGTTCAGGTGAGTCAAGCAAATGAACCGTGATAGTTTTATTTTGGAATCCATTGTGCGTATTGTATGAAGAAAAAGGATGCAACGTTACAGAATAGAGAAAGAAAACATGTAGTTAGACATCACGCGCATTTGCATTTGTCATATGACTGCGCCGTCATGTGAACTTGCAGAATTTTTTATTATGTTAGTGGCAATCAGGAGTGACGTTAGAGTCGGCCCTACGGGGGGCACTACATGCTGTACAAGGGGAGGGTGTAATAATGACCCTCTGAAATTTTCGCTAGATCTTTATTTATCTACTTGAATAACCCGTTGCGTGAACAGGGTGCAAAAATTTGCCCCGACAGGGGAAGGCACAGCATCCCCGTCAAGGGGCTCTGTCCCCCCCCCGGACACCCCACTGGCGCCAACACTGGTGGCAATAAAACAATCTAAAAATAGGTTCGTATTTTGAGTCTACTAGTGAAAATAGCGTAGTTGAGGAACTTGAATCGGAGAAAGAAGTTTTTAGGCTCTGTCCTCTTAATCACTATTATTCAAATATTGGTTGACCGGTGCGCTTTAGCAACGAATTGCTCGTTGCGATCGGGTTTTCTCCTGGGGGTTTTCTTCCAAGCGAAACACAAATCTAGACCAGTCTCCCTTGAAAGTCGTCTCCAGGAAGGTAACCTACCTCCATCATATAGAAGCTATGTCATACTTTTATCTCAGGTGCTACCAGTGTCACTTTAACTATAAAAGATGCCACACTTGAGCATGAATTCTTGCCTCATGGACTTGGCTATAGTTTCGAAACGCCACACTAAGTAAATTAGAACCACCACCATACTAAAATAATTCTCCAAAGTAAGAAATAATCAAGGGATGTGTGAAGACGCAAATGAAGATAGAAAGCCGAATGTATCAGTAAATTTATTTCATTAATGAATAACTATTTTTGTAGGTAAATTACTGATAAATGTTTCTTCATTTGTTTACGTATCCATGGAGATAAAATATGAGGGAGGGAAGTTAGTCTAGAACATAGCAAACCCTTTTTATTATTATTATTATCGGTCTTTTGACGGGTTTATAGGTTTTGTTTTCGAATAAAATATGTCCTTAGCGGATGGTTTAAGAATATTCAGTAAATTTCAACCATAACTATTCCTATAGACAGAAAAAAGCAAAACTAGACGATAGAATTTTGAATTATATGCATAGCATACATGCATAAATTTATGAGTTGATGTCGCTAAAGATATGAATTTCTGAAAAGTTCCAAAGACATATAAATCACAGACCCTAGTAAGTTATCGTATGTCTTAAATTCCTTAGATAAACGTCAGATGCAAGACTACTACAGAAGTTTTTCGACTTAGCGATTCAAATACGGAAATGTAATATCTTTTTGGCTCACCAGACGGTGAAATGACCCAACCGAGTCTTCTGCAAAAACAGCCCGGAATAGAAACACTTCTGTTTTTTAAATAGCTTCACTTTGTTACTTAGTTTCCGAGGAATATTCTACAATATTTTACGTCTTTAAATTCCAAACACAATCGGACCAAATCCGGGAAAGAAGTATATATACCGCAGTCCTCTCTTTTGACTTCGTATTAAAATCCGGAAAGATATATCTCACCATCTTACTAGAACTATCATTTTGTAAAAGAACTTCTAAAAGATATGGGATTTTATCGCCCGTTTCTTTCCAAGAGTTTGCTTCTTTAAGTATCCATATTATTGGCGCATAGAATTTTCAATCACTTTTTTCAAATCGGCGGGAAAAGTTTGCAGCGTTTAATATCGGAAAAATATCTCATAGCCCCCAACTACCATATTTAGTGCATCAGCCACTAAATCAGGGGGGGGGGGGGCAGTTATGTTTTTAGAAACCACCTGCTTCATATTTCATGCTTCCCCTCCGAAATGTGCAATTTATTTCTAGGGAAAAGATATTCGAAAATTTCAATTTCAAATTCCGCTTCTCGAATAGGAGCCCCTTTATGGCTTCGCTCTATAATATAGCAATATTTCTGTTTGGCGACTTTGGCATTAAAATTGATGGAGACGCCAAGAAAGAAAAAAGAAGTACCTATAACTTTTAGATGGAAGCCAGAAGGGATTTCCTTTGCAACCGAATTCAGGCTTGGTATAAAATTGGGATTAGATTTAAGTACTTTTTTTGTTCTATACAAAACTTATTGAATGATTTATTTATTAGTAAGTGGTTATTTTCAATATTGGAAACTGATGACTTCTACGTTGCAAAATCTATTTTATATCAGTCAGTTACGGAATTTGAAAAGCATGATTCGTAGTTTTCACGTAGGCATATTTCACTAAGGGTTTTCGGACGAAAATCGATTCAGAAATTGCGTTACTTTTGGATACAATGTTATGAAAACAAGAAAATGTGAGTATTTTTATTTTGAGAAAATTCTTAATGCTTAATTAGCGTGGTGGTAAGGTTAACACGGATATTAGAAAGAATAATCTCAATTAAATGCAAATTGTCTTAGTTCCTTCTTTGTTAAAATCGATTTAAATGTATTCAATATTAAACTGATAGAAACAGTAGCGGCTCGTCATCTCAAAAACAAACAGTGCGCAAAAGAAAAAAAACTCAAGAAAATGCAATTTTTAAAAAGTAACTTTTAACAAAGGAAGTGAATTAAATTAGATATGTTTCCTTATGGGCAACATTAAAGCTTAACCAGAAGATAACGGACAAGAGTGAACAAGAAAAACAAATCAAGAGAATTAAGACGGGGTGAGAGGGAAAAATAAATAGAAAATAAGTTGGTTGCGCGCCAAACCAAAGCTGTAAAAGTCTCAGCTCAGGTACCGCTCAATTCTAGTGGGGGAAACGTCGCTTTTCGTCATCCAATGTTTCACTTAGCAATGAGCAAAATTTGGTGCTTTCGAGTGATATTCAGTTTGCAGCCCCAAATCACTTCTACTTGCTATTGAATTTCTGTTTTCTTTTATTTATTTATTATTATTTTATTTTTCGTTGAACATTGAACTCTCAGCGTGAAAAAGTAACCAAATAAAATAATAATTTTTAAAAAAACGAAAATATTAGTTTTTAAGATAATATCAAGGGTGCTGCAGCTCAGCAGCTCTAATGGATGAGCCGCCACTGGTTATAAATACATGCAAAATTCACTGTTTTCTTATCATTAACTTTTTTAAGTATCTCTGTCGGTCAATTCCCTATTGGCACAAGATGCTACAAAAACTTGCAAACTATCTTCACAATATTATACATTATTCAGAATACTGAACAACATCGTAGAGATATCGTATAATATCCTTGTAGTAGTGAGGTACTGAAAGCTAACGGAAGCGTTCTTTCCTCGACTCTTTGCGTAATACTTCCACAATATGGAGTGTATAGCGCCGTATAGTAAAGAGAAGCGAGTATGAATTTTTGAACAATACCCCTTTCCTTAACCGATTTGTACCAAAATTTGATACTGATCTACAATTATGGTGTAAACATCACATGATAAAATCCATACATATAGCTTGTTACATTTTCGAGTAATCACGTTTATATACACACGAATAGATAGTCAACTCTACGATGGATTTGGCCCAAAATTTAATACAGGTCTACAATTCTGGTGATAAAACCATTTGCCAAATTTCATCGATCGACCTCTTGCATTTTTGAGTTATTGTGTTCAAATACACACAGGCAGACAGACGGGCTTCCAATTAACGGATTCTATCTAAAATTTGATAAAGTTCTACACTTTGGTGTAAAGATTAAATACCGAATTTCATCCTTCTAAGCAGTGGGGGGTTTTCGCACAGGTACTGGCCTCATATTGCAAAATCCGCCATTGCTTCTAGGACGTTGCATTTCTGAGTTATCGCGTCATAGGAAGACATAATTCCAAAAATGGGGTTTTCGAACTCAAAGAGTTCCAAAACGTGGAGTCATTTAAGAAAATAAAATAAAATAAAAACTCGAGTTTCAAATTTTGACATTTGCGATTTTTTCCCCTGTGTTTCGTATGAGAAATTAAAATTTTTTTTAAATGAAAAAGACGAGTGAATTGATATTGGTCACTGCGTCTTGTTTGAGACCTACGTTTTCTTGAGGGACTCAAAATCAATATTATTATTCATACTGTAATATTAATAATAATATTTCCATTTCTGCTTATCGTGCGTAAAGTTTTAGTTTCTTTTGTTAGAATAACATTATCGCTTGGAATTGAGCCATGGTGACGGCCTTTGTAATGCTAAAACTGCCTCTTTTCGACAAATATTCGTAGCGTTAGGTTCGTTTTCGTAGCTTTCGGTTCAGGAGTGGCGTTAGACTTTGCCCGAGGGGGGACGAATGTAATGACATTGGCATCAAATTTTCGTCAATTCTTTATTTATCAATTAGTTGAAAACCCAGTACAAAAATTTTCCCCGACGGGGGGGGGGGGCCCAGCATTCCAGCCCGGGGGGCTCCCCCTTCCCATGGAAGTTCTTAATGTGTGTATGAAAAGAATTTTAACCATTAGCGAATAATGGTGAAATTATTTTTAAGAAGCTTGAGTAAAGAAATCAATGGAAATTACGAGTTTATCTTCTATTTTGTTGTCTCCAATGCATTTAATATGCTGTGATATTTTCGTTAACAAAAGAAAGAAATTAAAATTACTACCATTATTACAATAGCCCGGTTGGTTTTTCTTCCCTTCAATGGGAATTTGCTGAAAAAACGCTGAAGTTTTAATTTTGTTTAAAAAAATATTTGTTGTTTTTGGATTTGAGCTATATCGCTGTGCAAGGGTGGCGCCAGAGGGGTGACCAGTGCCCCCATCGGGGAAAAATTTTGTATCCCGTCGGTCGGGGGAAATATTTGTACGGGGTATTCAAATGTAGTTGATAAATAATAATCTGGCGAAAATTTGAGACCAATTTCATCACACTCGCATCGTACAGCAGGTCGTGCCCCTGTCGGGCAAATCGCCCCCCCCCCCATCGGACAAACTCTAGCGCCATTCCTGTCGCTGTGAATTGAATTTGTACCCTAAAAGTTTGGTATAGTACATTATATACATGTATATATAAAAGAATCCTCACAGGTATACATTCCATGTCATAAACCCCCTTCCCATCCATCAACAGGCTGTTAACTATTTTATACAAAACAGAGAAGACCTAGATCACCTAATATAAAGACAATTCCTTTGGCTAGCTCTCATGTGTGGAAAAAATGAATAAAACTATTATTTGACAATAAAAAAAGGAAGAGCAATGTGCAATCTTCTATTAAATAAGACATTAGTAATAAATACATTTTTCAACACTGAAAAGAATAAGAATGAATTGGGATCAAGACAAAACAAACTAAAATGGTTTTACTGTGTATATAATAGTATTTTTAAAATTAAACATCAATTTGTCATTCAATACTAGAAATATTTCTATTCTACAGAAAAGCAAAAATAAATTATTTTACTTTAATACTAATGTATAATTTGAGGAAAGCATCAAGTGTAACTATGCTACACCTGCAAAATAACATTTGATTTATTATTAAGAAGCCGAATAAGTTTTACAGTATCTATATTTCCGCATTTTGGGGGATCAATTTTAACAAACATTTTGGTTAAGTATTTTCTCATTTGTTTAATGCTAAATTATGTTTTGCTATTGTATTATTTATATTTCAATTAATAATCCTCTAGAACAGCAGTTCCAAACTTTTCTTGTCCTCTACCCCTTGATTAGTCCTTTTAATTTTGAGTACCCCATTACTGTCATATATCCCTCCCTCCACTCAAAGAAGTTTTTATTAATTATAGTAAAGGCTAAAGTTAGCTTAAGAGTCAAATGACTCACATTTATAATATCATTTGTAGGATTCATTTTTAATTACAGTCGGACCTCTATTTTGCGAATTTCTCTATTTTGCGAATTTCTCTATTTTGCGAACTTATTCTTGGGACCAAGAACATTTTGCGAATTTCTTCGTAAAATAACCTCCAAATAGCGAAGTGCATTCTCTATTTAACGAACTTTTTCTTGTGATCCAATATTTTTTTTTTCTCCCTATTTCTCAAAATATTTCTAAACATTTCAAATTTATTCTTTCTTTTAACACATTTTATGGTGATCAATGACCTTGAAGCTAGAAAATGTCAAAGCGAAAGTGCTTGAGCATCAAAGAAAAAAAAAATTAATTCTTCATGAGGTGGATAAAGGCGTGGATAAAAAGGATTTTGCTTTAAAATTTGGTATTCCTCCAAACAGCTTATCAACCACAATAAAAAATGGTGATAAGATACAAAATTATGATTCATCGAATTCTTGTTCAAAACGTTTAAAAGCATGTGTCTATGAAGATGTGGATGAGGCAGTTTTGAAGTGGACAGTGTGAAAAATAAAAACAATACCGCAATGAATTGCGATGAAGACGAAAATGATGAAGATGGAAATGATCATGATGTAGAAATCAACAAACCTTCGTATGATGAAATGCTAAAATTCATTTATTTTAGTATAAAATTATTTTTTAAAATTGAAAATACAGTGTATTCCCGGACAATGTTTTGTTTTATTCTTGTTTTCTTTGCAGATTTCTTTTTGATGGGTAAAATATATAAAACAAATAGATATTAATTTGCAAAATAAAGTTGTGATTAATTACTTTTTTAATAATATTTAGTGTTTATGAATTTAAAATCTGTTTTGTATAGTTTAAAGTATTTTAAAAGGTGAATCTCTATTTAACGAATTTTCCATATAACGAACTTTTTTTCGGGATTTAGCGACTTCGTTAAATAGAGGTCCGACTGTATTTTATTCCATTTTTCATATCAGTACCAGTTCACTGTCAAAACAAATGAAAACAGGGTTGAAATAATTTTGCATTATCTCATGATTCAAGTTAATAATCACTCATGTAATAATTGACTGTTCAAATGGAAGACAATTTCAATGAGCATGTTTCATTTATAAAAGTAGGCTCAAATGAGGACAGATGTAATCTCAGATCTGGAGTTGAGTCAACCTTATTGCAATATCTGTAATTAATATACACATAAGACAAGTATTTCCTATCCACAAGTTCAGTGTTCTTGAAAGGTATTAAATGTTTTATTGCTTTAACACTGCGTTCTTGGTACTCTTCTTTCACTACTACCCAGTAGGTCTCTGGATTTCATGTTTCACACGAATTTGGAGAAACAAAACTGCAATTTTTTCCCCATTTCAGTCCCTTATGTCTTATGCCATTAATTTTGCATACTCCCAAGGGTACACGTATTGTTGGTTGGGAATCTCTAATTTAGACTTCAAACTCTTAATTTTCATCCAATAATTTTCCTTGAAATATTTTTATTTGAAAACACTTCATACAAAAATTACTGAAACTTTAGGTTAGGAACACACATTTTATTTTCAAACAACAATCAATAACAAAGACCAAAACACTGAATGTCTACAATAATCCAAACATAACAAAATATACAATACCTTTGGAATCGCAAGCAGTAAACACAGCGTATAAGCCAGCAATTTAAAAAGAAAAAATATATATATATTTATTTACAAATAAGAACTTAGGTAACAAAAAATATACACATTTCATGCTTTGTATACTTCCAAGCATTTGTCAAATGAAATGTTCCAGCTATTTGTATAATATGAGAAAATACACAAAAGAAAACAGCAATGACAAAAAAAAAATGATTTGTTCTTCAATGAAATTTATAAATAAAATTCTACCTGAAAGTAAATTTCAAATTCTGTGAAAACTTTTCAATGTACTTTTACAAGTGTGCATTGGAAGTTAAGAGATTTTTTTTAAAAATTGTATTATTTTAGGCAAAATAATGAACCTGAGTTGCTTTTCCAGTTGCAAGTCATAGAAATCTACATGTTTATGTCCTTTATAAATCATATTTAAAAAAAATTCTACATTTGTTTGTTGATTTACCATATGAAATGTCACTTTTTTCAG
Source organism: Araneus ventricosus (assembly GCA_013235015.1). Classification (NCBI taxonomy): domain Eukaryota; kingdom Metazoa; phylum Arthropoda; class Arachnida; order Araneae; family Araneidae; genus Araneus; species Araneus ventricosus. Next base: position 119,725 of record BGPR01003175.1, on the reverse strand, counting down.
ACAAGTTTATGAAGTTACTTCACACTGAAAATAAAAAGGTATAGTTTCAATTATTTTCATAAAATTACTCAATTATTTTTTTCTTTTTCAAATGAACCTTCATTTCTTCTAGTGATTTATCTATTAATTTAGGTAAAATGACTAGCTAATACAACTCCATATTTTGGAACATTTTTAAGAAAAATTCATTAATACAAATGAGTATAAAATACACAGAAAAAGCATAATTCATAAAATGAAAGTTTAAAACAAGTCAACAACATAATAGTGAAAACAATAACATTTCATGAATAAAAATAGTGAACATTTTCACAGAAACTGTAAGATATCCATTAACAATGACATAACACATGCAGAAATAAAATGTACAATAAAAGTTGAAAAAATATGGAAATTTTCTACTTTTTTCCCTGTTTAAATCAAATTAATACTCTTTTTTTTTTTTACTGGGAAAAAATCCATATTTTTACTAATAAGAGAAAAAACTTCTCACTTTCTTCCATACTGAAAGTGTATCAATAGAGATATACTTTCAGTGAGTCGTTTTACAATAAACAAAACAGTTTCAATATAAACAATAATAGCATGGAAGAAACTACATAAGTTATATACATGAATTTTATCACAAGCTTCAGTTAATACGATCAAATTTTTGCATGGCCTTTCAAGAATGTTTCTAACCATCAATATGATTAATACTTAACAGAATTGCTTTTGCAACCATTTTAACAATAAAATAGTCTAAATTATTTTACCCCTTTACAACCTATCAAGAATCTCTGATCACACGAATCACAGAAAATGCCACATTTGTTTCAACAACAAATGGAGTGCTGGTTCAGTTTAAAAAATTATCCCAATGTGTGTCATAAGCTTTAATATGCACAATAACTTGTTTTGCCTGTGTTACTGTAAGCTCAAGTGTATACAGTGTAAAAGGTATGATTGCAAAACTGAGTTTATTTCATTTATAAATTTATATACATTAATACTGTGCATGAGAAATAAATCTCTTGACAACTACAGTAACTAAAAATATTTAGGGACCTACTTGGAAACCTGTTTCAGAAAATGAAAGATCTCAATTTCACAACTTACTTTTAAAATAAAATTAATTATGATAATTGCTCAAAAACATAGCAGCATTTTTATTCCAAGAAGATCATACTGTTGCACTTTATGCCAAACTTTTAAACTTCAAAGGTGGAAATGATGCAATGCTGCAATAGATTTAAAAGCTAGTTCAATAATCATAGATGTTAAAATGCTTCATATTCCTGCTGTTGTAGAGAATAGTTAAATTTAAATTCAAATCTAATTTGTATTGTAAACTTTTTGTAATTTGTATTGTGTCTACTTGAGACACAATTTAATAGAAACCTATAACAGAAGTATATCAATAAGTTAATACACTTCATTTTTATAAAAGTGGAAGGGAAATATTGCGTAATAATTGGATATATACTAAAGTATCTCGATATAAACAATTTAAAATCAATATTCCTTATTTCATTTTTAATGAGATTACACTTCAGATAATCCTCAAAATAAAATAGGATAATCCAATAACCTGGTTAATTTCATTTGACTTGTTGAATTAGTCTTGTTTAATTAATGACAGCATTTGAAAATATTTGTTATTCCAAGTATTTACTCATTCCTTCTTTAATTTCATAACTGATAACAAAAAGTCTAAAAACTAATTTTATGATTGAAACTCTACTCACCAATAACAAGAAACTGTTAAAAATTTATATGGACTTAAGATCAGGCTAGAACATTTTTGAAACATGCTGGTTTCCTTTCAAATTATAAGAAAATTCGAAGATGTGAAATATAAGATACAATTCTAGGCTAAAATAGTTATAAGTTAAATCATAATAACAACTGATTGAAATAAATATAAAAGAAGCATAAAGATTTCAACAGAATGTTAACAGTGGCACTTAGATTAATTAAAATCTCATCAAACACAGAAAAAAAGTTACATTTTATAAAACCTAACCTAATACTTATAAAATCAGCTTCCGACTATTTAGAAAATAAATGTTTCAATGACTTTTTGATAATTTTATGGCTTTACTTGATCTCAATACGCTGATAAAAAAGTATTAAAAATAAAAAGGTTCAAGATTCTTTACTTTTAAAATGTACATAAGAAATTATGTAACAAAATATACCCACAAAATCAATAAAATATTGAACAGGAAAATCATCAGTAAAATTTATATGACCAATTCATTAAGAGTATGAACAATTTATTACATCTTATTATATCAATCATTCATTACTGAATGAAACACTAATGATGATAGTTTCTACAAATATGTTCAAAACATGAGCAAAATTTCAACATAATGGTCAAATCAATATGAATACTAAGCTAGTATTCATAGCTAGTAAGCTAGTATTCATATTGATACCAAACTTGATAAATTAATTAATAATAGTACAAATTATTAATTAAATATAATTCAACAACATTATAAATAATAGCAAGTGGAAGTCATTGTTTACTGCTAAATTATTTTTAATTACCTAAATTAAAATATGTCTTTACTTACTAAAATGGAGTTTCCAATGAATATGAGACACTCAGTATAAAAGCTCTATTCACAAAATCTTCACTGGAAAGAATTAACATTATGAGTTGAAGACTCCAATACAACTGATTTTGCAATCATGCCTCTATTCTGAGAGTCCATTATAATGATGAATAGTTCATTTGTACAAGTTTTTATACAGTCCCATTTGAGGGATGGTCCGAAATTAGTTTGGCCTCTGAGTGGATACTGGACATCATGGCAGACATGTTGCTCTCAACACTGGCTTTGCCTTTGTGCAGAGGGCTGGAATTGAGCATACCTTTACATTCCACAAGCTGCGCATCACCACCATCTACAGCATAAACAGCAGCTGCACCATTACGATGCTTATAGCGCTCAGAACTGTTCCACAAACCGTAGAAGAAATACACAGCAAATCCTGTGGGCAGAAAATATATCATTATCAGTATAATTATAAATTATGTTTAACATTCATAAAATATATTACTATTAAAATAATTTTGTTAATTTTCACTATTTCAGTCTGAAAAAATTTTTTAAAAAAAATCAGGTCTTCTTGCAAAACTGCAATTATTAAAAGTCTAACTAAACGTTCTTGTGAAATGGTGGATCTCAAATAATTTTAATGAAATAACATGAATTTGGGAAAACTTCTTTCTCCACTTATCACAAAAACTGAAAAAGTTAATAAAATTCTAAAACTTAAAAGTCAAATTTTCAAAAATTTGCCCTAAATTATTTTTGTAAATTTGACAATGAGTTTCTTCTGAAGAGCCTGAATCAGGTAGCAAATGTATAATATTGAATTAGTTCGATTTCTTCAAAAAGCTCATTCCCGTTTAATATTTTTTTTTTCTTTAACAGGGTACATAGTGAGAAATTGCTGCAAAAATTAAGCAATTTTTAAGCACCTTAACCAAGAAAATTAAGTACCTTTGTACATACATGCATATGTAGACCCACGTATTTTCTAAGCAAAGGGTGTTTTCTGTTTTATAATACTGCATAGTTTTTATTGAAACATATAAAATATGTCCATATTTTTTTAATTTTAAATATGTAATTTTTAAATTTTAATATTTATTTCTGTATTTGCACAATGTCTCCAATTGTAAAATAAAGGATGTCTTTTTAGTTTGACAAAAGAACAAAAATAATAATGTAAACTGCCATTACCAAAATTTAAAACAACTTTTATAAGATTATTAATAAAAATCTGGGATCTTTTTCAACATTTCTAGAAATTAACAAATTAGCAGTTAATTTGCCCCTTCGGGATAACCATTCCAGTTCTTCAATATATGGTAGTTGTCCCATTGTTGAAGAAAGGGAAAAAAAGTCTTTAATAGTTCAGTCAACGAAGGGTTTGAAAAAACATTAAATCATATAGTTTTGAAAATTGGTAAATGTGTTAGTGAGGGAATCCTGATGAACATACTAAAAGCAGAATCGGCGCCAGAAATTTTTCGACGGGAAGGCAAGACATCTCTGATGGTGCGCAAGCAAAATTTCTCTAATTCAGGTAACTTCAAAATAGCACACAATAATTAATTATTTGGAATAATTAGCTATTTGTATAATGTTGGTGCAGTAAGAATTATCTGACGGAATGACAAGAAATAATAGAAAATGAAGATTTAAGAACATAAATCTAGTAGCAAATGAGGTGTACCACACTGATATTGGAAAAAAATTTGCAGATTATTATTTAATCTCGTAACAAAATAAAATAACAGCCAAAACATGTGAAAATAATTAACTTAATTTTAAACCTAAATACATATCTGCATAATTATTGGCAAAATCAGAGAACCAGTCCGCCTGCTCCAAATACTGGACTAATAATTTTGGACTGGAATAATTTTTATTTCATATAGAAGCTTATGACGTTTAGATATGTCATCAAAGATTGCCTGCCCCTATCACCCTCCATTTTCGAACAAAATCGTAAAAACACTTCTCTACTGTACATTCTCTAAACCTTGACTGAGTACCCGATCTCAATTGGACTGATTTCAATAACTTTTATTTCATATGAAAGCTTATAACGTCTAGATACATCATCAATAGTCCCCTGTCACTCATCACCCTCCATTTTCGAAATATATCACAAAATAAAACTTTGGCAGAGTACCTCAGACTCTTCAACCGCCAACTTATTTCGTCAAGTATCAAGTATAGCCTACAGGCTATTAATATTACGGGTGAACAGCTGGTCTCCGAAGGCGGATAGTCCAAATATCAAAAATAATTTGCAAAAACAAAAGGCCAGTCCTCCAGCCCCAACCACTGGACCGATTTCGACAATTTTCATTTCATATGAAAGCTTATGTCCCCTAGATATGTGATCAAAGATCGCCTATGCCCCATCACTCTTCATTTTCGAGAGAAATCCGAAAAACACTACTTCACATTACATTCTCTATGGAGAAACCTCTTGAGAGACTCTCTCCAACTACTGGACCAATTTCGTCAATTTTTATTTTATATGAAAGCTCACGACCCCTAGATGCTTCTTCAATAGTCGCCTCCCCACCTCCATCCTTCGAGACTGCCATTCACTGTCAAGGCCGTCTTTGTAAATTTGAACGCCCTGGACTAGGATAATTTGGTGCCCTATCAGAACCATAACTTGGAATTTGAGCACCTATATCTCTAAATTGATTATTAAGAAAATAAATAATCAAAAATTTTATACTCATTATTTATGGGGTATATATTATTGTGTATAAAGATATAATCGCATCAAAATAATTCTGAAAGCTATATTCATCGCAAGATGAATAGTATTATTGTCTTTAAATATAATCACACTACAATTTGCAAATTATAATACAACATTTAATATTCTTTAATATAGAGATCTATAGTGTGATTAAAGAACTAAATCTAATGTAGTACTACGATATTAGATATCAGTTTGCAGCTACCCAGTTTATCAGTCATAATGTAGATAATTTCCACTGCAAACATAGTTTCGGCTTGACTCTGCATAAATGATTACTTTTTGAACTGATACACATGATTACATAACATTACAAAATCGATGGCTGGCTAATCACAAGTCCTAATCATATTTTAACTTTTAACATATTTAAAATAATAATTAAATGAACCTCTTTTGGTTCAAAATTAAAATAAAATCAGTAGAGCAAAATTCTTGTTACCCAAGGGATAATGGCACCTCTGGGCTACAGCCCAATTACCCCACTGGATAAGACGGCCCTGTTTATTGTATATTCTCTATGGGGGAAAACCTTGATTGAGTTTCCAGTCTCAACAATTGGACCGATTTCGCCAATTCATCTTGTCACTTTGCCAGCATAACTAACCAATCAGAATGCCCCACATTTATTGTGAAAGTTTAACATAGTGTTTTTAATCAGTGCGAGTTTCAAGGTATACAGCTCTTAAAAAAGTACAAAACACCTATTGTAGGGGGATGGAAACTTTATTTAGAGAGATATCATATTATATTTATGGTTCTGAAAAATTTTAGGCAAAGTTGTGCAAAATATTAGAACCCAAATGTGGATCTTTCGTTTTATATCCTATTTCACTAATCTATATGCAGTAAATAAAACTGAAAAAAGTAGTGGTTGCGAGGCGCCGAAAAGATGGTCGGGCCAGTGCGGAACACAGCGAGCTCAGCTAGTCTATAACAAAAGAGAACGTGTTCGTGTGTTGGCGCTCTATTGACGGCTGTGGCTCCACTGGACCTTAAGTTATGAAATTTGAGTCAAGCATACTTTGGAAGGTGGGAATGTGCACCTTGGTGCTATTTTCGTTCGAACTCGGATTAAGTTTCTATAACAGCTAAAATTACTTTGTTAAGGGAACCATGAATAACAAATTATGCATAAAAGATTCAATTGAATTTATATTCTCGGCGGACAAGCTAGTCGGTGAAAATGGCTATTATATAATACACAGAAACCTTTCTACAGCGGTCACCCACCGGTAAAAGGAAAATTGGCCGCTATAAAGGGGTATCATGTTTGACAGTGTGAGTACAAAATACGTATTTAAACAAGTCCTAATTCGCTATTTCTGATAAAGCGAATTTTAAGAATTATGTAAAGAAAAAACGCACTTTATCCGAAAATTTCTCTCTCTTTCTCTGTATACACACACAAAAGCATATATATATATATATATATATATATATATATATATATATAGAGAGAGAGAGAGAGAGAGAGAGAGAGAGAGAGAGAGAGATAAAATTTGTGTCTGATGGATGTTTAAGCTCTTTCGGAGGTCAGTTTTTAATTAAAGTCGTTCAGCTGAGAGTTTCATTAACTGATGGTCACAACCCATAGCAGCAGATTGTTTGAGATTCAAATCAGCGCTAGAAAGAAACAAATGAACTAACTCTTGAATGCCCAACCCCGATAGAGGACGAAATTCACTTATCTCTTCACATTGAGAAAGGAGTAAGTAATTTTGATCGGATTTCCAGAGTTGTTTTCGAGTCAATGATTTTTTTCTTCTTTCTCTCCTCCATTTTCTCTTAATAAGAGTTCCATGGTCAGAGAGACGAAAGGAATGTATTTCATTGAAGTTGAACTGGCGACCAACCTCACCGCTCAGAAGAGTTTGAGTGGCCGTTAATACAGGTTATTTTAACATATGCCTATGGGCCGAAACTTTCCGCGCCGAACAAAATGTTCTTTGAGAGAAGTGACCGCTGTGTATTGTCACACTCTTGTGTGATACAGATACTTTAGTTTTCTCTAATTATTCCACCGACAAGTGATAGAAACAGTCAATGGAAGTAAGAAAACACAAATTTTCATCCGTCTTGTCGATCTCTTAGCCGACCGACAGAAAACAGTCAGCAAAATGCAACATCTGATTCATCTGTCATCTTGTCAGTTATTCTGTCAAATGTGGTGGGATCTACAGGCCGAATGGACAACATGTGAAACAAATGTCGGTCATTCTGTTGACTTAAACGTTAATCAGATGTCAAATTCCTACACAAATAGCTTATCTCGATCATGTACTATATAATATTTTAAGATGGGATTTAAATGATTAGATTCCTTGATACCCAGCTCTCCACATTTCCTGAAACGATAGATTTTTTCAGACGAAATTCTTCATTTCTCGTCGACGGGAGGGGGGGCAAGCGGTCACCGACGAGGGGGCAATTGCCCCCCTGCAGGCGCCGCCTCTGACTAAAATTCCCCGGTCCTGAGGGGGAGAGCTCTTCCCACCATCTTGGATTTTATCCCACCGTTTTTAGTTTTTTCTTGAATATCTCAAAAACTATTCAGTTTTCAAATTACAATTGATTTAACAAATTAAAGAACGTAAAATTCCCTACAAATACATACTTTTATTTTTCTTCTAGCATTAATAGTTTATGAGATAATGGGTCTCAAAGTTTGCCGCCATCTTGGATTTCATGTCCCTTGTTTTTAATATTTCGAAAATTTGGAGTTCGGTGTGAATCGGCAGCAGTGACGGTCGCTTTTCTCGAGCTCTTGTGTTGGTTTTGCAGTTATTTATCTTTTGCGTTTTCTTCTTATTCTTCTAGTTTTTTGAAGCCGACAGGTAAGACCCGCCCATTTTTTTTTCTCGCCGATTCCTTGGTTTACGTACGTAAATTCGCAACTTTTGGTTCAACCTGAGTCATTCCATTGTGACTTTGCCTGAACTGGATGATGTTTTTCTTTTGTGAATTACATTAAAGAACCTGGCAATATGGTATCTGCATCTAATGACAGATTTCTAATAAGTGGTAAACCCACAAACGAACTTGTACTACACCTTTGCCAAAAACAGTTTGAAACAATCAACGTAGTTATTACAAATAAAAACAGCTCAGCAAAAATGTCTCGTTGGAACCCTTTTCAACTTCACACATATATCAAACAAGCGATCACAGAGCACCCAAATATCACCGATATGAAATATACTCACTAAGGCAAACTCCTATTCTCTACCTCGGACCCTGTTTGTGCGGCTAATCTTCCTTACTCTTCAAAAAGTTTTAGACACCCCAGTGCCTACCGATGTGATTTCGAAAAACATTTCCTCTCGATTCCTCATTCCAGATATACCAACTAAAACAACACTGGAAGAGTTAGTTAATGAACTACCCTGTAGTAACAATATTATCATCACCCATATGCGAAGATTCGTGAAACCAAACTCCTCGCAAGAAACTTCTCCAGTTCTTGTTACTATTCTTGGCACCTATCTCCCAGATTCTGTTAAAATCTGGTTCATAAATCAGAAAATTCAGCCCTTCAATAGACAGACCTCGGCAATGCACTAAGTGTTTCAGCTTTTTTCATCCAACTAGAATTTGCGAAAAATCCCAAGCTTGCCACCTATGTGGTACAATTCATGATGGTCCATGTCACACTCTGCAACGTCGAAAACATGGCTCATGTATAGCAAAGAGCAAAAAATGTTAGAGTTAAAATCTCGGAACCATCTTACGACAGGAGAGGCCAGACGCATCTTCAGTAGCGCCTCCAATACAAAATACGCCACAGTAGTAAAATCAAATATGATCAACGAAAATTTCGAATCCACTGTTAATCAAAAAATAGTCCATTGTTCAATCTCTCCTAGACAAAATAGAAAAACAAACCCTTACTTTTCAAGAAAAAATGGAACAACAAATTCTTGCCTTTCAAGAAAAAATGGAACAACAAACCCTTGCCCTCATGAAAATGTTTGAGAGAAGAGTTGAGACTCTACTTCAAAATGATGAACCAAGCTGAAACAAACACAAATCGCCTTCTAGAAAGAAAAGTGCTGTGAAAAACTTTATGAACGTTTCAAGCACACCCATGCATTTAGATGCAGAGGGACAGCATTCTTAGTTTGGAACCTTTCGGGGTTTGTTTATTTCCCCTCCCTCACTAGGTTGTGGGGGGTGCTTTTTCTTTGTCACTCCCCCTTTTCCTCTTAATTTTTTCTGCTACATTTCCTCTGTTTCATGCCGTTCGGTCAATGGAACTGTAGGGGTTTAAGGAATAAGAGGATTTTGCTTCAACTTCCACCATTTTCAACATCTCAATTTTGGATTTTCCAAGAAACTTTTTTTAATACAGATGATCATCTTCGTAATTCAAATATGACCTTTTTATACTCTCACAGACTAGATCGGTCAGGAGGAGGTCTTCTTACCGGCATACCTAAGACTGCCGCTGGTAGAATTATCCCAACTTCGTATCCTGACGATACTAACCTTGAAATTCTTGCTACTGAAATCCATTTTAATAACCACAAATTCATTATTGTTAATTTATATGCTCCTCAAGGTTTTCATATACAGGAAGCAAAATCTTTATTCGAATCCTTTTCGATTCCAGTCATCATTTTTGGGGATTTCAACCTTCACCATCTAATGTGGGGTTTTAATAATTCTACATCTCTTAGCAACAGCTTTGTCGATTGGCTACAAAACTCTAATTTTGTTATGCGTAACACGTCCAACCCGACATGGGGTACCAGAATAGACCCCTTATACTTCGTACACGGGAACAAATTCTCTATTAGATCTTACTCTATGCTCAACCTCAATTTATCACCAAGTTGATTGTTTCGTTTCGGATTCCACTTTCGAAAGTGACCATAACCCGGTGATCACAACCTGGTCACTCTTGGGTCAGACCTCGAAAACCATTAAAACTATTGATTGGAACTCCATCATGAAAAATACTTCAGAAATTTTGTCTTCCACAAACTCCGATCTCCATAATGTGATGCACTAAGTCTCTGGGATAATTAAACAAAATACGAAACATTCTGCCTTGCCAGGTAACAACTATCCTCACTGGTGGAACATTTCTTGCCATAATTTTCAAACGCTAAAAAAAATTTTTAGGACCAGGGCTTTACGAAATGTCTCAACTTCGGATTGGATTAAGTATAAAAAGTACGCAGCAAAACTCCGGTTTCACATTAAGAGGGCAAGCAATAATTATTGGGATAAAATGTGCAATATTACTCGGAACCCCCGCATGTTTTATTCAATGATAAAAAGAATCAACAACCATTCAAATAAAGCAGTAAATGTCTGAAACCTCATCCTACACAACAATCATTATGTTTCGAACCCCCAGAATCAGGGCAATCTTTTTCTTGAATTTTTCTCTAATAGTACTACCCATGAACCTATTCCTTTGGATTTCAACGACGATAAAAATACTTATCTGAATATTCCAACCCAACTCCAAGAAGTGCGAAAAGCGATCCAGAAAACTAGAAATATGTCCCCAGGTGCGGATTGCATCCCTGCGAAATGGTTCAAAAAATTAAGCATTGTACATCTTTTGAAGTTATTGATTTTTTCCAAGAAATTTTTTTAGTCAACCGATATCCCAGATTAATGGAAACATTCAATCATTGTTCCCAAAACCAAATAAAGATAAATCTAAGATTAACTCATACAGGCCCATCGCCCTCACTTCTGTCTGTTCAAAAATATTTGAAAGAATTTTGGTGCAACGCATTACACATCATCTGATCGTCAACAAAAAAAAAAATCCCCTCCTATATTTATGGTTTCTTACCCCTCCGCGACAATCAGCTTGCAATTTATGGTATTCATACCGCTTTTACGGAAGCTCATCATCAAAAAAATTACTTTATTGGAATCAATTTGGATATCAAAAGTGCGTACGACTCAGTGTACATTGATGGACTTGTTTTGAAATGCCTTCAATTGGGCATCACGAGTAATCTTTCCAAATTCATTCATCAGTTTTTACATGATAGAACTCTACAAATTCGATGGAGAAACAGTCTTTCGAACACAAAAGTCATTCAGAAAGGGTTAGCACAGGGAAGTGCCTTGTCCCCCGTTATGTTTGCCATTTTTATGTTTGATTTCTTTGAGACCTTAGACGAAGGCGTCAAATGTTCCATTTTCACAGATGACATCTTTATTTACTGTTCTCATAGCTCACTAGAATACATTGAGAAAAAACTACAGAATACAATGGATAATGTTTACAAATGGTGTACCTATTGGAAGCTCTCTATTTCCCCTGGAAGCTCTCTATTTCCCCTATTGCCGACCTTTCAAAAAGAAGATTGCATTCTACTCCCCGCATTTCCTACGCAGGCTCTCCCCTTCCTTGGAAGGATTCAATTGGGAATTATTTCAATTATTCAATATTTGGAAATTATCTTCTCTAGAACTAATCAGAATGGTGCCATCGTCAAAAATCTTCGAGCAAAAGCACTCAGAAAAATTAACGCCTTGAAAACAATTGCCTATAAATCGTACGGCCCCAGAACAAAAGACCTGGTTGGCATCACTAACAATGAAATCTGTAGCCTTTTCCGTTACAGCTGCGCAGTCACCAACAAATTATCGCAGACTCATTTCAAAATTTGTGATACCATCCAAACTATTGCTCTTCGAGTTGCCCTTGGCTTTCCAATATGGACACCAAACATTGTCTTACTGAAAATTGAGGGACAGGAAATCCTCTCCGAAAAAAATCAAGAGATTGGCCATTCAATTTTTTATCAAACAGGATGCAAATGGTGTTCATTCTCCCTTATTTCGGCAATCTTCGAACCCCTGCATCCAATTTAATAAGAAAGATCAGAAGGCTTTTGCAGGGCTACTTGCAAATTTGAACATAACCTCTGACCAAATCATCACTTTGCCTAATGTTCTTAATGTTCTCCACAACGACATTTGTGAAATTCACCTTACTTCCTTTGGCTTTCAAGATAAAGCTCAACCTACATTCATGATTACAGCACTTTTTGAAGAAACCATCAGTGAAGAATTTCAAGATTATTTTACCATCGCTACGGATGCATCGAAATCTCATATCTACACCTCCATAGCTGGTACTTCAAATCTTAGATCATTCTCTTTTCGGATCCACCCGATCAATTCCATCTTCACAGCTGAAGCGCTTGCCATTTGTCAAGCGATTGACGATCTCTCAGTTCCTGACAGTGATATTCTGATCTTGACAGACAGTTTTTCAGTCTTGCAAGCACTTAAGAATTTATCCATGAAATCACCCAAAGTCATCCTTCGTTTAGCCCATAAAATTTTAATGAGAGCCAAATTTAATCAAAAAATTGCACTGGTTTGGACTTCAGGGCACTCAAGTATTACCTGGAATGAAAGGGCCGATTTTCTCGCCAAAATTGTCACGGAGTCGGACCTATACATTGAGTGGATCGCAGTGGAAGACATTTGTTCATACTATAATAATCTTTCTATTCAAAAACCGATTGAAAACTTTCGAAATAGCAAATATCTAGAAATCCTGGGAGATCTACCCTTTATTTTATCCCTGGCACCTTAGTTGAAAAATAGACGCGAGGACATCATCATTACTCGCATTTTAACCAGAATGCTCATCACCCCAGCTCTTTTGCACAGATTTGGACTTCACAACAACCCCTTTTGCTCTGTGTGCAATCAAACACTATCCAACATATTCTTTTAATCTGCTAGAAGTATTTGTCCCACAGAAGGATCTTCTGTTTGAAACTGAACCTGAATCTTCAATTTTTTTTCCTCATATAAAGTTTTTCTTCATACGATTTGCTCTTCTAAGAGCCAACTTAAGGTTTTTCCTCGGATGCTGAAACTCTTCGATGTCTACTAACTGTGAGGTCTACTCTGGGGCGCGCGGTTTGGGTTTTCGTCGTCACTTTTCCCGGCCATTAACAACGGAAAAAGTGACGTCTCCCAACCCAACCGGGGGTACCAGAATACCCTGTGACTCTCGGATACTAGGGGATGACAGCCTTTGCCGCTACAAATCCCAAACAAAACCAAACTTCAATCAATCAATCAATCGAAAATTATTCACTTCGCAAATTTAATGTAATCAGCAAATGAAAGAGCGTAAATTCTCTACAAATAACGTGTGTTTATATTATTTCTATCTTTAATAGTTTCCGAGGTAATGGTTCTCAAAGTTTCCAGCCAACTTGGATTTTAACCCTACCCCCCTTTTCTTTTAGTTTTTCTTGAATATCTCGAAAACTATTAAAACTAGAAGAAAAATAAACATGTATATATAGGGAATTTTACGATCATTAGTTCGTTGTAATTGAACATGTAATTGAAAATTTAATAGTTTTTGAGATATTCAAAAAAGACTAAAAAAAAGGGAGAAAATCCAAGATGGCGGCAACCTTTGAGACCCATTATCTCAGAAACTATTAAAGCTAGAATAATAAATGCATGAATTCGTAGGGAATTTCACGCTCTTTAATTTGTAAAATTAATTGTAATTTGAAAACCGAATAGCTTTCGAGATATTTAGGAAAAACTAAGAAGGGGGATGAAATCCAAGATGGCGGCGCGAGCTTCCGCCCACAGGGCCGGGAATATTTTTATGTTCAACAGGAGTCCCTCGCGAACATGTGTATTAATTTTCAAAATTATGCTATTTAGTGTTTTTTCAAACTCTTCATTGATTGGACTATCAACTAAGATTTTTTACAAACTCAATCACTTTGAGACCTATTATCTTAAAAACTATTATAGCTAGAAAAAAATAAAAGCATGCATGTTGTAGAGAATTGCATGCTCTTTAATTTGTTAAATCAAATGTGATAAAGATATTCAAGAAAGACTAACCAGCGGGAGTGGTCTCCCCTAAACTTTCTCGTATACTTCTCGAAAACGGTGATGTTTCCCCTCCCCCCCGCGTGGATAAAAAAATTCGAACCTATTGTAACCCAGGATCCAATGACTATCAGAAAATATTTAGGTAAAAAATGATGTATTCATTTAATCGGAACGATTAAATGAATACCGATTTCTACTCTTTCTTGGCTCAAGGACAATCCTTCCGCGTGCACAGATTGCTACCAAGTACGCATGCGCATGGAGAATCGGATGAAAAAAAAGCGCCAAGCAGGAGTCAATAAATATCGTGCACAGAAGATTGCGTTCAATACGCATGCGCGTGGAGATAGCGGACTCGTTGGAGATGCGCTTATACAGACCGACAGGCAGTCAACCTTTTGACGGATTTGGCCCAAAATTTGATACGGACCTACATTCATGATGATAAAACTGTGTACCAATTTTTATCCATCTAGCTATTCAAGTTTTTGAGTTATAGTGTTCGCATGACCTCGGACAGACAGACAGACTTCCCGTGGACGGATTTTGTCCAAAATTTGATAGAAACCTACAAATTATGTTTAAGGACCACATACCAAATTTCATCCTCGTAGCTCTAATAGTTTTCGAGTTATCGTGTTCACAGACACACAGACAGACATAATTCCAAAATTGTGTGTTTTGGACTCAGGGAGGTCTAAAACGTGGAGATTCGTCAAAATCTCGAGAATTTTCTGACGATTACAATACTTTCTCTTTGTATACTTCGTATAAGAGAAGTAAAAAAGAGAAGTAAAAAAGTTGATGAAATCCAAGATGGCGACAAACTTTGAGACCCATTATCTAGGAAACTATTAAAGCTCGAAGAAAAATAAAAGCATTTATTTGTAGGGAATTTCACGCTCTTTAATTTGTTAAATTAATTCTAATCTGGAAACTGAATAGTTTTTGAGATATTCAAGAAAAACTAAAAAAGAGGGAATGAAATCCAAGATGTTGGGCAGAGCTCCCCCCTCCCCTCAGGACCAGGGGCTTTTAGTATATTCATCAGGAGCCTTTACGAAAATGTGTACCAATTTTCAAAACTATATGATTTAATGCTTTTTCTACCCTCAATTTTGGGCCTTCGTTGACCAAACTATAAGCATTATCTTAACATGTGTTGACACCCCTGGATCTATCTCACCCTGGATTCCGTCCCCGAATTCTTCTCTTTCGTCGGTTTTTATTATAGATACATCCAGTAAACTAAGTTTTATGACTATGCTTTCGATTTATCGTATTCAACATCTGAGGAAACAAAAAAAAGAATGTTTTCTTTGCACTTCTTGAGAAAATTAAGCACTTTTTTAAATTACCTTTTTTCAAAATTAAGCACTTTTAAGTGGTTTTCAAATTTAAGCACTTTTCACGATGCTACTCACCCTGTTTAAATGAAAGAATTTTTTCAAGGTTTGGGCAATTTTGTTTTAATTCTTCTACAGATGGATATATCCTTATTAATTAATTTTTTTTAAATTCATAGTATGATTTTGTTTGGTTAAAGCAAGTCACTAATGAGTTCAAAATTATAGCCAACACTGCAAAATAAAATGTAAGTTTAAGCTGATATTTTTTCTTTGTTTAATTTGGATTCTTTTCTCTTTTTGCAATTCACGTTTTCTAATTTTGGTTCAGTTTGAACAGTGGAGTAGTGGTAAAATAAGCAGTGGCGGAATGCTCTAACCTGGGTGACAAAAATCGCTCTGTTTTATAGACGTTTTCACAATTCTTACATATTCCTTGTCAAAAAAGCAGTGCCGGAATGTCACTCTGGCCCCAGTACACCCCTGAGCTTTGAATTTGACCACACAGTACAATTTTTCAGCAAGAGATGTTGCATTATTTACAAAATCATAATTTTTTTTTTTTGTCATTTTTCCATTCTTTAAAAATTTGATGAGATACATTTACCTATGTACACAGAAAATTTGGTATTTTGAGATGCACTTTGCTGACGACATTTATATGACTAATGATTTCATACCATATGACTAAGCTGTGTGAAGTGCCAAAATTTTATCAAATCCAAAACATTTATTTTTCGAAAACCAAAAGAACCATATCACCTGCGTTATATTTTCATTCTTTTCTTACAGCTTTGTTTTCCCTATAACAGCTTTCAGTGTAATTGGTGTACCTTTATATACATATATCAAGGAATTTGGTGACCATCTGCTGACAGCGCCTGCATACTAGCTTACCATTTAAAACCGAACCCACAGATATCCCATTTCCCATAGATATCCAAATCCCATAGAATTTGAGCAATTTGCTCTCCAAAACTCCTCATATTAACCTTTTTGATTTTCTAATAAATTACAGGATTTTATAATTATATTAAAGTTATTTTATTCATTAAAATGAACCTTATTAAACTATACATTTAAGTATCGAGAGTTTCATGTTCCAGTGTTTCTAACATAGCTTCACTTTTTTAATTGTCAGCTGCATCATTACAATGCTTATAACGCTCAGAACTGTTCCATAAACCGTAGAAGAAATATACAGAAAATCCTGTGGAAAGAATATATAATTATCAGCATAATAAGAAATTATGTTTTGACATTCATAAAATATAATACTATTACAGGGATGAGACTGGCAAAAAAGAAAAAGACTGAAATCATACGCGAGCAAAAATTTGTACCATAATTTAAACACGAAAGATGTTTAAAGAAGTGAAACATCAGAACATGCAACATGATGAAAATATTACACTATAATAATTAATAACTTAATTATTTATAATTCAGTATATTTTTTTTGGAAAATATGCCACAGAGGTTTTGTTTTCTGCAAAAAAGTTATATTTAATACTTTGAATGGCACTGAATGTTGGAATTTTCATCCTTGCAGAGCTTGCTGATATAATGTTGATTCGTCAGCAGAAGACGAATCAGTTAGTTTCCTAGAGGTGGAGTTAAGCCACACGGTCGAGCATATTTTCCCGGAATTTTCTTTCAAAAACAGAAGATAGGAAGGTTTCTTTTCTTTGTGTAAAAGCGGAATTTTCGGAAGAAAAAGAGCAAATTTTTTACGGGGGAGAAGGAGATCGAGAGAAAGGAGAAAAGAAACGCAATTTTGAGACAAAAAAAAAAAAAGAGATTTCTCAAAATAAAAAAATTAAAATCTGCCAAGAAGAGGAAGAATCTCATACCTGCTATTAAAATAATTATGAAGTATTCAGATAACAAGTTCTTTTTTTTTTTTTTTTTTAGTTATATCTTCAAGCTTCTAAACTGGTTTTTCCAGTCTATATGTTCAATTCCAAAGAAAATAATTTACATTCATTGTACAGTTTTAAAAATCTCCATGGATAAAATTTCTTCAGATTTAATTAAATATTAAAAATTATGGTTTGTACTCTTTTGGACAGTTCTTCTGTCAAAGCTGAAAGGTAACAGGGCAAAATAATTGACCACTTGGAGAGTTAACTATAGCCCAGTATGTTTTTTCTCTAAATTTCCCATCTAAGCACAACATTTGCTTCAAAATGTTAAATCAGAACCCCTCATGTTAAGCTTTTTGGTTTCTTAAAGAATATAGGATTTTATTAAAAAATTTATTGTTATTGTTAAAGTTATTTTATTCAGTGCAATGAGCTTGATGCTTTTAAAATAACTTCTTTTTAAAAATCTTTCCACAATTTGTTATTTTTAGGCATTTGGTTTTCATGCACATATGTCTTTTAGTTCTAAATATTTTATCAAAATCCAAGAGTATTTTATTGACAACAGTATTTTGTTAACATTGAACATCATGAATCATAGCTAAGAGTGGCTTTAGTGCCAAAATATTAAACTTGTTTTTAAACTAACTGATCTTTTAACTGAAACTAACAATTTCAATTGTTAAAGAAATCTCCTATATATATATAAAGTCATTTGTCTACCTCAGACAGAGGAATGTGTGATATAATACTATATAGTTACAGTAATTTGCAAAATTCCTAATTTAATTTATAAGGAAATAAAATACTTGAATGACTTCCAACTTACCTATTGCCATCCAAACACCAAATCTCTGCCACGTCAGAACTGATAATTTGAACATTAAGTAGGTATTAATGGCAACACTTAGCATAGGAATGTAAGGAACCAAAGGGACCTACAAATTAATAGAAAATATGAAAAACTGAAAGACCTGTCACAGCATGTTGATGAGAACTGATGCAAATATGCATGTCTTAAACAGTACACATTGAAACAGATAATTAAAGTACATGTTTATTTTAACACAAACTATCACCTATGGAGTTGAAGATTCAACTAAGAAAGAGCAGGATAATTGATGCATGGGCTGGGTTACTTTATTGTTCAACTAGCCGTCTACAGTGACCAGCTGGTCCGCCATTCTTGCAATAGTAATATTATATTTAAGAGATTAATAACTGACCCAAAGTAACTTCATATCTGTTAAGTATTAAAACTCAAAATATCCATATCATTCTCAGTGCAAAATAAAATAATACATGCTGGGATAATTACTACTCCCTGTGTATAAAAAAATTTCCACACCCATGCATTAAAAAAAATTGAGCACCTATAAAATATGCAACATATGATTGAATAATTATCATTCTCAGTGCAAAACAAAATAAACATGATAGAATAATTACTACTCTCTGTGTATAAAAAAAATTTGTACACCCATGCATAAAAAAGTTAAGAACGTATAAAACATGCATACATCTGATTAATCATTATCTCTGTGGAATAAAACATGAAAAGTAAACTTCAGTTACATGGAGTTTCTTGCCACATAATTTTGTATCGAAGAAGCAAGTTTCAGCTCTTCCCCCCTTTTTATCCTTATATTTCACATAAATCTTAAATTTTTCTGTTCAAATTATCTGTGTAAACTCACTCTGATGCTGTTTTTCCCTTTTATTTGTCTTTTAAGGGTGATATTACCTGAAAACAGGCACATTCTGGATATTTGCAAATTTCCATGCTGGTTTGTTGATTTTTGACCCTCTCTAAAAATTTTAAGTATTTATTGCAATTTAAATAGTCTAAAAAGCTTCAGACCTTCTAGACATTCATTTATATGCCTCTTATATGGGTGCATCACCTATTTTATTAGTAAGATACTCAATTACAGGGATTTCTTGCCACATCACTTTGTAACCAAGAAGCAAGTTTCAGGTTTTACCCCATTTCAATTCTTATTTCACATAGATCTTAAATTTTTTTTGTTCAAATTAACTGTGTAAATTCACTCAGATGCTGTTTTTGCTAGTGCATAAGAAGGTCAAACAATATTCCACGGACAGTTTTTAAATTATCAAAACCCACTGCACCAGATTTATGTAACAACAAGATTCGAAGGTTTTATGTATCAGTATCCCATGTACTAACAACTGGCATTCCTCCAATTACATTGTCTTCCACATTGTCTTTTTTTTCCACCTCAAAAACATAATATGAAATCATAAAACTATCAAAAACATAGAAGAATTATATTTGCAGATATCTAAATTTGGTTGTTCCATCAAGACCATTTTTGTATTCACAGATGGGTTACACTGTATTAGTTGATGCATTTGTAAATATGATTCTGCAAATGGATTTATTTTTCTAAGCACTGCATCTAATTTCTTCATTACATTTTGTAAACATTATTCAATATTATCCACAAAAGAACTATTAGCTTCAATAGAATTACATTTTCAATTGGAAAATCATTGCAATTACTTATTTGTATTTGGCGAGATGTAAGCCTATTTTCGCCTATTCTGTTATCTATATTTCTTTAAACGGAGGTTTCAGTGACATTCCAAGCATTTCTAATTATATTTTGCAGCTCCATAAATTAGCTAAGCGAAGGGTGAAAAAATGTTCAAATGTTTGTATGACGGTTTGTTTACATTTGACTGTTGCCTTTCGTCAATAAGTAAATAAACATGATTTCTGTGCCAAGTACAATATCGTTTTTATTTAATTTAATCATTTCAATTTGAATTAAAATTTTTAAAAAATGGCTCTGAGGTGCACATCTTCAGTATCCAAAGTATATCTGTGCCCAATTTGGTAGCTCTATGTTCTACTGTCTGTTCTGTACACAGCCAACAGACACACACATATTCATCTTTATTAGTATTAGATATTAAGAATTAATATTTAAATGCATTAAACCAGAAGATGTAAAGTTTTCAATGCATATTTATAACAACAGGTAAATTCATAAGACTGAATAATAAATGCTATCTGTGATGGTTGAATAGAAGTAAGACCTGTCTAGTAGTAGGGCAGAAAAACCCCTGAAACTCATAACAGTCAGTATTCTATCATTCAAGTGTGGGATCATGTGCAGATATTAGCTTCATGAATACTTTATTGAAAAAAATTTCCTGAATGAAAAAAAAAATATTACTAACAGGGAATGCAATTTCCAATTGCAATAAACCATGGCATTTTTAAAAAATAATATCTACCAACTAATATTTTAGTTAAAAATAAATTGTTTTTAGATTTATTTATATTTCATATTTTTTATCTCTACTATTAATAAAGGAGAATGTGGGGGCGGCATTCTGTCTGTCTGTATGTTGGCACTCTACAGGACACACCGCTGGACACAGAGCTACGAAATTTGGCACAAACATACTTTGGAAGGTTGGAATGTGCACCTCGGAGCCCCTTTTTTTTCAAATTTTAATTAATTAAAAATTAAGAAAAAAGGCGGCGTTTTTTCTTAATAACTTTTGAACAGATTACAGCACAAAAACCATTTTTACACCATCTGAAAGTGCAAAAAATTACGTTTTCAATTATATCAATTAAGTTGCCATACAATTTTTTCTCTAATTTTAATAAATTTTTAACCCTCTGAGCGACCAATTATTTTGAACTTTTAGCTGTCAGGTTAGAAAACTTAGCTTTTAAAGTAAATGAACTACTCTTTTTTTGTATTTAATTATATCTCTGAAATCTTAAGAATACTTTATCCATGGTTGCTTAAAAAAATATACATATAAATATGAGCTATCTGTTTTTGAACTTAACATGGAAAACGTAAAAAGACGTTTGCACCGCTCGGAGGGTTAAAAATATTTTTTGGGATGATATACAACAATTCTTTTCATTGTTGCAATGCAATTCAAACCATTTTCATTGTTTACAGAAATATTTAATTGCATGTTTCTTTTTCATTGTTGAAAGTTGAGGTAATATCTTAATACATTTTGCTTTCATATTTTATTTCATCAAAATTTTCATGGAATCTGTAAACCAAGCTCTCTGAGATATTACACATATTAAGAAATATATCCAATAAGCTGAATGATTATTGTTGCTATGTTTTCATTCTTTTTTGAGCATGTTTTAATTGAGCTAAGATGTCGCTGGCCATAAAATTTGCTGCACCATTGAATGCATGAATTGTAAGAGAAATAAGAAAGAGAAGATAGCGCCAGCAACATGCAATTAGATGTTACACGGCATGGTCGGTTATTTGACTCAATTAGGGACATTTATGTAGACTATGAACAGAACAGATGCAATTACATTGTTAAATCAGCAATGAATATAAAATGATACAAGATTCAATTGAAATCATATTCCCGACGAACAAGCTGGTTGCCGAAGGTGGCTGGATTGTAATAATATGAAAGTGACATATTTTTAATCAAACAAACAAACAAACAAAAAATGAATATGAGACAAGCAAATCATCAACAAATTCAAACTGCTACAGAACTTGAAAATGAAATACTATAATTTTCTAAGTGTGTTTAGAACAAACATAAAATTAATTTCCACACAGATACATTTTCTTTATAAAAAAAAAGCATGCAATTGGTTGAATGAAAAAACAATAGATGATAGCAATAATATTTCTAAACATTAGATTTTTCAAAAAT
Organism: Araneus ventricosus; assembly: GCA_013235015.1. Classification (NCBI taxonomy): domain Eukaryota; kingdom Metazoa; phylum Arthropoda; class Arachnida; order Araneae; family Araneidae; genus Araneus; species Araneus ventricosus. The sequence goes on along the minus strand of BGPR01003175.1, from coordinate 97,665 downwards.
TCAAATTCACGACAATATATCAAAAGAGATTTTTTTTTAAAGTTTAAAAACTGAATAAAAGGCTCCAGGCAGAAACAACAGTCTCCTAACTGAAGCTAAACGTAAATATTTTATATTGTTTTTATAACGTTTATTTTATAAACGTAAATATTAAACGTATAAATCTCAGACAAAGAATAAGAAAATCCAAAAAACTAAAATATTACTTTATTTATTTAGCTTTTTTTCATATGATAAACTATATAGAACAGTGGTTCCCAACCTATGGGCTGCAGAATGCTAGTCGAGAGTTGAAGTCAGGAGACCTTCAAGTTGTATTTATATGTATTATATGTGCTTGTAGGTTTTTTTTTTTTACTTGTATATCTAGTTAGTGGGCCTCAAAACAATTTTTACACAACATGTGGTCCACACAACCAAACAGGGTGGGAACAGCTGATATAGAATATTAAACAATCAAAAAGGAGTATGTAGAGTTCCATGTGCACATTTATGGTGAATCTAAAAACAGACCTCTTTAAACACACTTTAAATCTAAATAAAATTTGCAGAAGCACTTACTTTAAAGGATAATTTGGCATTTTCGGATGGCTGTCTCTGCAGCATTAACAGGCACAAAAGAATTAGGGCGATGATCACAATTAAACATAAAAGTGATGTGAAATCTTTAGTTTTCAGACCTTCCTCATTCAATGCTAGTTGGCCATCCATAGCAACAATTAATACACCTACAAAATACAACAATTATGAGTAACACACATAGATTAATTTGAAGAAAAAGTTTTTACTGTTCCCTAATATAAATTCTTAAAACCAAATTCCTACTGCTTAACAAAAGACATCTTTATTTTTTTTAAAAAAAAAAGGTATTTATGAAAGTCATATTAAAAGTATATAATTCAAAATAAATTTTTAAATCAAAGATTACAACAAACACGGTATATAATGCTGAACATACATTTTTAAACAAAACACTTAGTAACTTCTCTCCAGCAGCTATTAATTTTGCTTTAATAATAAGCTACAAAAATATAAATATAGAACATAAAATATAATGTTTTTAAAAATTCTTTTTCGTAAATGTTGCATTCAGAATGCACATGGAAAGATAACAGTCAGTAATCAATAGTTAATTTAAAATTTGACTTATTTGAATCTATGATTCGATAATTAACTGATGGTGCTGCAAAATCCCTCAACTCAGTATCTGTATCAATTATTTCTACCCAAGGTGAAATATTATACCCTTTAGAAAAATTACAGCTTAAAAATAATCAAAAATCAAGTTTCTTTTAAAATATAATTTTTTATATACTAATTCAATAAGTGAAAAATACATACAACAAAATGCTGTATATGTATATATATATATATATACATACAGTCAAGGAAATTTTACCTAGCAATGATCAATTTGCAAAGCATCCATTTTATGTACAATTTATTTAATTGTTCTTTTTTTAAATGGGTAAGAAATGAAGTTAGAGAGATTTTTTTCCATTTAAAACTATTGCATGTTTCCTAAAATAAACATGCAAAAAAGACAATTTAACATATAAGAAGCATATTTATAAAAAATAAATTTAAATGAATACATTAAGAAAAATTTGAAGTATCTGCATAATAAAAAATTTATTACTTACTAGTTATCCCAATTAGCCAAACGCTGATTCTACTTGTTAGAGGTGTTGGTTTCTCCAATCCATCAATATTCAGCAGCTGTCTTAATACTGTGTTGTATGTTATCTTTTCAATAGGAACTGCTAAAGCATCTGCTAACCTTGGTTTTCCATTCGTCGTATCATTATCATGGGGTTGTTTCTCTGGGCTGAAACAACATTTTCATTAAAGGTTATATAGATATTTCAATATTTGTATAAATAATTATATAAATGCTATACAAATATCTTAAAATTCAAATATGGACATGCTCTATTCCTTTTTTGTAAAATACACAGGCTTTGCTTCACAATAGTAAATCAATATCTAAATGACTTATTCTAACTTGAGTGACTGGCTTTCTGAAATTCCTCATGTTAACCTTTTAAGTTTTCTAAAGTCACACTGTTTAAGTACAGTACTTTTTGTACTGCACTATTGGGAAGTAACCTTCTTCAGGTACATTTAACAGAATAGCACTTCTTAAGAGTTATGATGACTCAAATATTACTTTATTACTCTTGACACTATTTTATATTTTCCAAGAACAGTGTGTAGAGCAGGGTAGGGGACCTTTTTGCACTGAAATGCCTTATTAAATTTTGGCAGTTGGGCAAAAGGCCGCTCCAGCAGTCTTAAGAATTATTGTTCTGTAATTATTATATTACAGACAATATTACTAGTTATTTCGATGCAAACTGTAAATAATTGGTAAGGCCACATATGGTCTTAAGGCTGCAGGTTCTTCATCCCTGTTGTACAGTAATTTATAAACATTAATTTGCTTTGGTTTTATGCATTTTATCAAATACACATGATTTTCAATTATATTTCTATCATCTGACATTTAGCTTGGCACAGCATTGCTAAAAGTGTCCTTTGTATTGTGAGTAACAAAAAACTATCAAAACCAATTCCTATATTCAGAACTGTTTATAATTTTTTAGATGTGTTTTCCAAGACAGATCATCCTTGATTTTCAGAATCAAAAGAAGTTGAAAAGTGAGAGTGACATGTTATACAGTGGTTCCTGTACTTCAAAAAGCATTATGCAAATAATTTTAAATATTAATTTAATAGTTTTCCTATGTATGAAAAGAAATAACTCAGAAAGAATAATAAAAAAAAACTAGATTAACTACAGATATTGTAATGAAAAGAAATGTAATAATAACAAACAAATAACACTTAATATTTGATAGATACCTCTGAGAAATTGATGAATATCTGGCGTTGCTTCTTTGGGAAGAATTGTTTGAATCCATGCATCTGTACCTGAAATAAATATTTGAAGGATAAGATTTAAAAAATATTTTTTATTAATAAGACATTTCTTTACATAATATTGATTATGGACTTCTCTAATACTTAGAGTATGGTCTCTAATCTAATTGAATGAATATAGGAAAACTGAAAAGGATACAGAATTTCAAGAACATCATTTAAAATGCCTAATCAATATATTAAAAAAAATAATGAAAAAACAGGGACGAGGGGAAGAGTATTAATTATGAAGAAAACTTTCACAAATGAAATCTTGGGAACATACATAAATATATTGTCACAATTAGGCTAGAGAAAACATTATATCAACACAGGCCTGAAATAACATTGATAAACTATCAAATGTAATCAAACGTATGAAAATAAAATGCAACACAAGATCCATGAAAAAGTTCCAATACTCAAAATAATTATAGGATTATAGTTAAAATAATCTGGATTTTTTATTAGTAATAACTAAAATTTATGAGTACTTTTTTGACAGATATATACTGGCATCAGCAAATAGGAGACAGATTGTGGACATATATCTAAATTTTAGTGGAGTTAGTAAAGTATTTTTGATATACTATCATTTTAAGAAAAAAAGGGTTCCAATTTTCAACAATCGAAACTGACTGAGTTATGAAGCCTTGAATTCTATCATTTTAGACCAACAGCTTCCTCGAGGCATCTACTGAATGGTGGATCTTCCTTGAGGCGGCCACAGAAATGGTCTAAAATAGTGATTTTAGTCTTTTTTTGCTCAATTATTCTGTTTTTTCTACTATCTTATCAGATGATATCTTCTGTATTGGGAATGTGTTATTATATTGATTGAACAAAGAGTCTACAGAACACTTGAGATGTTTCTGGATACCATAAAATCTTTGAATCATATCAATAAATCTACGAGTGACTTAATTTTAGCTTATAAGGTTAAGCAACTGATATATATATATATATAGGCATAATCATTAGGTGCTTAAAACTGTAAAAATAATTTTGGTTCAAGTTTAAAAAGACCTAAAGATAAAACAAAACCAAATTTTCTGGTTGGTTAAAGTAGTTTTAAATTTAAGAGTGAAAGTAGGAGAAATAAACAATGTTAATTTGTGAGTTCCTGTAAGTGATCACAGCATGAACAATGCAGCACATTTTAAGATGAAATAATAAAGAATTTAGATTAAAGTTACTGGTCCAGAATCCCAAGTTGTCCCATAATGTCAAATCTGGATCATGTAATAAAACATGCAAATAAATGCACTTTGAATGTTCATTAGGAAAGAGGTAACAAAGTTGCTAGGCATGATGCCATCTTTTACAAGAATTTAGATTTTAAAGTTTTTGATAGAAAATTTCAAGTTGTGCAGTCAAAGTCAAAATTGTCTTATGCAATATGATGTCCCCATCGGGGGGGGGGGGGTTCATTACGCTTAAACCGCTTAAATTCAGAAGGCGGTGATGCGACATAGGGTAATGCCGCCAAATTGGCGCATTAATGGCGCAACAAATCGCCAAATTACGCCACTTAAAACTGCCAAATCTGTAGCTGCGTGGCGGCACACGTAAGTGCCGCGGAAATGAAATTTTCTATTGATTGATATAAAATTATCTTGCTAAGATAAATTGTTCCAGAAATTTTAAATTTATTAATTGCATATTTCAATTTAATTTCCGCTTTTAACAGGTGCGGTAATTACGCCAGTAGTATATCATGCGATATAGTTTGGACGCCACGATGCATCTGATTATTTATTGCAATCGTGATGAGAGCACTGATAATATTTTTTGGCAATGTTAAAATTTTACAAAGACATCTGAAGGCCGCTGTTTGTTAAACAATGAAAATACTTCAATAACGAATGTTGTTTACCAAGAGGTTTTTGAATAGCAAATATGTAAAATAAAAAAATATTTTTCTATCATAAACATATGTTTATTTTATTTGTTTTCAATCAATGCTAAAACATTTCTCTCAATATATATATCTATTTAAACACATCAAATTTGATGGAAATCTCTAATGAAGAGATAATTTGTACCTGGCCACACCATGATCGGTGATTTCCCTGGCACGAAAGTATGTTATACTAAATATCATTAAACTTATTCAAGAAAAATATGTTCAAAATGTAGTCATCAAATCTTAGCTAATTATTTCTGCATGAAGGAATAAAATTATACTTGCAAAATGACTTCTATAATAAATTATATATAATTAATGTTCTCTATTATTTTGAAGTATAAGTGTATTATCAAATGACAGTAAATACTTAAGAAAAGCTTATATATGCTCTTACAAGATACTAGGATTCATATGTTATAAACATTTTATATATAATAACAATTTAATATTTTATTGTAATAGGTCTGTGTTATGCAGAATTTGGAGCTAGAGTACCCAGAGCTGGCTCTGCTTATGTGTACAGTTATGTGACTGGAGAACTAATGGCTTTTATTATAGGATGGAATCAATATTGGAATATGTGATAGGTATATTTTTGTTTAGTTCAAAATTATCTAAACACTTCGCTAATGTGCTTTTCTTGTATTAGAATTCTCATTCCTTAATGGTAGTAGCAAAATATTTTCAGTAACACTTTCGTCTCATACAGACTGATTCAGTATTCTCTTAAAAAAATGAATGTTTTAGTGAAAATATTTATTAAGATTAAAACTTTACTGTTTCCTTTTTTCCAATGTAAACTTTTTTCTTTAATCAGAAGTTAAACTTTTTATCTTTTGAAAACTGTTGAGATTGTTAAAACCTATCTGGTTTGCCCATATGCCATATGTGCATTGAATTATTGCACTTTAAATTTATAAATAAAACAAAGTCATTCACAGACCTTATAATTTAATACAAAATTACTGGAACCCATAAAATTTCAACTGTCCTTAAGTTCTAATTGAATTAAATGACACCACATTCCGAATTGGAAAGTGTCATCTGATTAGACAGTTGAGAAAACAAACCAGTTAAGGGTTTAAGGAAGACCTCTTCTTGAAGATATTACTTTGTTTCCAACTCAAATGTACAATTCTTCCATTTCATACATCAAATAAAGTACCTTTTATGCTGTTATTTTTCATTTATTTAAAGTTAAGAATTGGAGTCTTACGGTGAAAATGTGTTATTTCTTCCAATCTAATTTATTTTTTGACGCTTTAGATTTAGTATATTGTGTGCTTATACTTGACTGTACAATTTTGATGTCCAAAAGTTGATAGATCCACCCATCTCTATATAAAAATTGATTCTGCATGTGTATAGATAGTGACAACTCAAGTTGACAATACAGGAAAAGATATGTGATGTGCCATTACACCTTAAGTACTCCTGAATATATATTACTGTATTTAAAAAATTATTTTCTGTATTTGAACAATATTTAATTTTAAACATCAGATTGATATTCTGTGTGATAGAATCTTTATATTTGAACTGAAAGTTCATTAATTTTATGGATTTTTTCTGTAATTTGACAAAACAACATGCATTGTCTTTCATCAGTTCCCAAAGTACTTGCCATGGTGCCCTGGGATTTCTGCTTCTTCACAGGGATATCAAGTAGATATTTTATACCCTTTTCATAATTTTATTTAGATTTTTAATTCATATTCACAGATTTAATTAATTAGATTTTTAATTCAATTGATTTCTCTACATGAAATCCATTTTGTGGAAAACTTATCATCTGGTTTGAGAAATACTACAGATAATATCTATAAATTTGCATGGATGATCTATTTTATGGACATTGCTCCATCTGGATTTACGGCTCAAAAAGAAGAGAATCCTATTGTTTTGTGATGAGAGTCATTAAAAAATTTAGCAACATGGAATTGTCTGACTTTTCGCTGTCAGGTAAAGATGAATATCCAATTCTTAGTGCATCTCAGAGAATTTCTAATCCCATTTTCTACTTCTTATTTGTGCGAAGCTAGTTTACAGCAATTGCTGTCATAAGTGTCATTGTGGGAAGGGAAATAAAGGAGCTGTGTCCAATGACTCCACGATTTTAGAAAATGTCTAGCGTGATCAACAGGTGCACTGAATACCGAATTTATTAAGCTTTGTTTAGTAATTTTTATATGACCTAAAATGTGTTTTATTTGTTTTTACTTAACCTATACAATAATAATTGACTATCTTGCGCATGTTGTTGGAGTTTTACATAGGGCACTTTGGAAAAAATCAAAAGAGAGCAGAGAATCAACATTTGGGAGCCACCAAGCAGTAGCTCATAGCCTATTTTCTACTGTCACTGTTGGCCACTGACTATAGTAGTTTTATTTCATAAATACTAGATGTTATTACTAAGTAGAAATAGATTTCAAGAACATTTTATTATACCTCAAAAGGTGTTTTTATTAATTACCATCTTGGTGTAATTTCTTTAAATGTGCTGAAGTTTTGTTAACATGTAGGAACAGTTTAGGAGTTCAAGTGTAGTTTTCAGGTTATTTCTATTTGCTAATTGAAGATTCAAATTTTTGATGCCGATTTTGTATTCTTAGTGTGGAAATTACTTGATAAGTTTAATTTTATGGAATTAAGAAAAATTAAAGAAATAGATAGTGATATAATGTGTAAACAAATGATAATTATGATGCCTTTGGTTTGCAGGAACGCTTCTGCTGCCAGAGGTTAGTGGATACATAGATTCTTCTTAATGGTACACGTAAAAAAGCATTTGCAAGAAATAATGCCTATGAATATACAGCATGTATCAGAGTATCCAGACTTTGGCTTTTGGAATCACCGTATTTTTAGCATGTATGTTGATTTTAGCCTTATTACTATAGCATTTGCTTTTTTATTTTCATGCGTTTTGAGTGTTCGATTTTATGCACATGAAAGCTGGTTTTTAATTATTAATAATCGTTTTGTTAAAGTTAAGTCTTTTGTATCTAATAATTTGTAAATTTCCGTTAAAGAAAAATTACAAGCCTTCATTACTTTCTGTCTGTTTATTTTCAGAATGCTTGTTCAAGTTCAGTTTCTAGTTTTTTTCAAAAAGTTCTTTCAAATATTTGCAATAAATTTTAATATAGATCTTTAGAACAAGGGGATATATTTTTACATAAGAGATTGAAAATAAATTGAAATTAAATGTATTTTCTATTTGTAATGCAGCACTTATTTTAAATATTTAAATTATTTAAAAAGACAAATACATTAACAAAAAAAAAAAATGTTATCTCAATTTTAAATTAATGAAAAAAATTAGAGTATATTTTTCTATAATGCCGATGAATTAATTATTGTTACAAATTTGTAAGTTTTTTAACATTGCTGCTGATTTTTTTTGAATGTAGTTATTGTTTATATATTGAATTATGCCATTAGGAACCATTTACAATTTAACCGCTCATGATTCACTATCAAAAGCTGTACTGAAAGTATGTAATTGGCCAAGCTTGAACCAGCTGCAATCCATTGCAGAACAGGCTGTTTATAATTCAATCATTAAATTTTTTGGGAAAATGCAGCACTCTGGAATTTTTTTCCTGTAGATTTTTCAAAAAACATTGTATATCAGTAGAGTTTGGGGAATCGATCTTATTTCAAAATAGGAATCAATTCATTATCAAATGCTTAATAAAGTAAATTGTTGCTGTAGGTTTAGTGAATCAGCATGATAAATTTGGCAATTATTTTGCCATTTGAAATGTAAAAGTATGGGAACTTTAGAAACATTTTGATATTTCTATGAGAAATTACCAAAATTATCGTATTATAATATTACTTTAAATTATGACTGAGTGAAACTTTAAACTGTCTTTCAAGTGGGAAGATTATAGAAGATTAAATTTATGATACACTTTGCTACTTCTCACAAATGGGGAATATCTGTTCTAGTCTTCCTTAATTGCAATAGTATAATAGCTCAGATATGAAGTGATACAATAGGATATGGGCACTAAAAACCATTTAGAGGGTGCTTGGAGGAGAGACATGTCCACATTGGTGTTGGGGATTGAATCTTAATTGGTAGTGACATTTATATTCAGCCACATAAAGAGGAAAATTTACTATTACAGTGTCTATGTGAAATTAAATCTGTATGAAAAGTTTAGGTTATTGACAGCTGGTGATAAAGATTGGCTCTGTTTTTTCACTGGAAAAAACGGTACGCAAACCCGAGCATTTGGCAACTAGTGGATTATTTTGGTGTTTATTTGTAATTCCACTACTTTTTTATTTATCTCACACATAGTATTATTTGAAAAAATCTTGCTGAATCTCATTGTTTCATTTCTACTCTTTGTTAATAAAGATACTCTTTTATTTGATCTTTTTTTTTCTTTTAAATAAAATGCTTTAATTCTTTTGTAGAAATTCTTCTTGGGGAAAGTAAAATAATCATACCAAACTCTACTGAACTTTGTATGCATATATATTTTTTTAGTTGTGGGTGTGAAACATCATTTATTCTATCATGATTTATTTTAGTTAATGCTGTGTTTGGAGTGAAAGAATCCTCACGCTTCAATAATCTTTTACTGTACTGAACTTGGGTGTTGTTGTTTTTTGCGATTATTGCTGGATCCATTAAATCTGGACCCAGCTTAACTGAAACTAACACAGGCAGAGGTATGAGTGACATTCTTTTCTTTCCTATTAATTTGATTTCTTTCTTTGCTTTTAAAATTATTATAAAAAGAGACTTACTTGATTTTTTTGAAATTTTGTTAAACAATAAAGAGTTGATTTTCTGCTATCAAAATGATTGAGTTGCATCTAATGTTACCTTTTTTCCTTTCTAACTTCAAATTAGATGTAAAGTAGTATTATACAGTACCTTAAAAAATCAGTTTAAAATGTTATTATAAGAATTGCATTATTTTGTGTGTTTTCCCCTGAATTATCATAGTAATTTTATATAGTTTTTATTTAATATGCAAAATGCAAATCATTTGTTAGTAATATTTTCCATGTTTTAAAAAAAAATTCGTAGAATTATATATTTATTATTATTTGTGTTTAGAATATTATGTTAAAAAAGAAGACAATAAATTAAAAAAAAATTATTCCATTGAATGTTTTTTTAAGGCTACTTTTTTATTTACCAAGAATTAAAGAACATTTTAAATGTTTAAGCTAATTAGCCATTGTGATTTACAATTTTGTCTTGTAGTGAATCTACACATATTTAACAAAAGTTTTATTAGCCTTTCTTCAGTGACAACCAATGCATAAAGGAAGTAATTTAGCAATATTTCTTCCAACGTGATTTCTTTTCATTAAAGTCTATAAACAGCGGTTACCAGAGGAAAAAAAATATGTGATGAGCAGAAATTTTATTTGAATACCAATAAAGTCATATATCAGTTGATGGAACACCAATAAAATAATGGAAGTTTCTGAGAATGCCATTACGATTCTACTATGAATTGGAGGATTTTAAGAACCATCAGTTATTACCCCATAGTTGTAAAAAAAATATTTTTAATATTATTATTTTGTTATGGTCTATAAATTTGCAGACTGCATATAGAGACAATATATGTATTATGCTCATTTATACAGAGTGTCCCAAATGTTTGTCCTGATTTAAACTATTTATAGTTGTCTTCTTCCAATGTGCTTTAAGGTATCATATTTGAAGAGTTGATTTGATTTTATAAAACTTAGGGAGTCATGTGAAAGCTATCAAACTTTTTTTAGTCTCTCTCTCCATTTGTGATTGTACCTGCTTTAAAAACTTTGCATCAAATATTTTATCTATATCATATCTGCAGTTGATTTCCTGAACAAGTTAGAAACTTCCATTGCTCTATTTTTTTATTATTATTATTTGTCTCTACAGCCATATAACAAACTGTGCCTTTTCTTCTGTAGAGCATTTTCTGATTAACCCTCTGAGATTTCCTAATTATTTTGATTTTATAGCTTGTGTTGTAGGAAAAAAACTAGTTTAAACCAGAGGTTCCCAACCCAGATAATGTGTACTCCTGGGGTATGTGAACTCAAAGTTGGTACTGGCGGACACAAGAAAATATAAGGGATAGAAAATGTTACAGAATTTTGTTTCCAAGTTCGCCTGAAAAGTGCCTACTGAAAAAAAATAGAAAAAAGATGAAGAGAAAGTCGATGAACTTCCTTATTCAAAACCTAGCTCAAACTAAAGATTAAAAATTTAGCAGTTTTATTTATTTTATTTTTCATTAATGTAAATGTAATGTAAGTGAAAGTTGTGCAAGTCCTAAACTCACCCTCAAATAAGAAGAAAAAGTGTAACTTTTTGCTTCTTACAAGCATCGAAATTATTACAATACTGATTTCATCTGGTTTTGCTGCTGAACTACTACTATTGTAAATTGGAATACGTTGTAACCAAAAAATAAGTCCTGCAAATGTTATAAATTATAGTCATTTGATCTTGAAGCTCACCTAGGTCCTTACATGCCATTGATAAAAAACTTCGTGGTATAAAACGTGATGGCTGAGGAGATACGACAGCATACATGAAAATAAAAAAGTCTAAGTCGAGGGGTATGTCCAAAGGAAAAAAAAGTGTAGGAGCCCTGTCTAAATGAATGTACTGAAAGACTTTTTTGTATTTAATCCTTATCTAGAAATCTTAAGAATACTTTATTGGATGTTTAAGAAAAACATATATATAAATGTAATTGTATGCTTTTGTCGAACTGGCTCGAAAATGAAGGGCAGTTCTGCCATCAGAGTGTTAAACTGCAGCAGTAATTATGTGAGAAACCGCGTATTACTCTATGCAGGAGCGAAAAATTCTGATGGGTCGAGACCTGAAAAAAAAATATAAGGAATATTTTGAAATCAGTGTAAACATTTTAGGACACATCCATTACTAATACTTCTGAATTTCATTGGGCTGGTTTATTTATTTAGTCTGAACTTGTATATCTGAACTATACTCTGCTGTATTCATAACAAATTTAAGACTATGTTGATATTTATTTGTATATAATTACCTTTTTTTGATCCTTTAGGTATTGTAAACATTGAGTCTGTATAATCTTTAACTTTTTTTGCCTGTTGCTTTCTCAGGTACCAAATGGTGAGCTGCGCCTGGGGTTGGGGTTTTACCTTTGGCATATCTGGTAATGATGTCAAAGGCTGCAACTCTGTTTTTATGGCTTCATTGGATTTGACTGCTATTAGCCAACAAGGTAATTCAAATGAGTTCTGCTGACATTTATTGAATATTACAAAAATTCCCTCTTTGTTTTTTAAACTTAACTAATAATATACATTAACAGACACAAATAAAAATATAAAAATTGTGTTTATTTTCCAAAACTATACATCTTATTAAATAACGGATATATGTTTTTCAGAGGAGAGTTAAAATCCTCAGAAATCAATCCCAAAGTATTGTTCTATCACTTCTGTTTGTCTTCCTTGCCTATTTTGGGTGTCCACTTGCAGACTGATGGTACCGATACCTCCAAGACAACCCTGCTCCTTTGCCATTTGTGTCTGAATATGTCTGGTGGACGACTTGCAAGTGGGTAATTTCTATTGGAGCATTAGCTGGTCTTCCAAAAGGTAAAAATTAAGTCATATTCATATGACCTCATTATTATAAAGTGTGTATGAAAATCACTTATTAAAACTAATAAGATCAGTTAATGATAAATTAATTCTACTGTAGTATTTATTTTCTTATTGGCTACAAAAGAGTCAAATATTGATGGAGTATATTATAAAGCAGTGCACAGGGCATTTTTTTTTTTTTTTAAGTTCAGTTATTTTTTTATATTTTTGGAGCAGTAGAGGATCTGAAAAGCAGGTTACAATATGAAAACTGAACATATGCTGTTCTTTAGTCTACACCTTGCATGATTTTGACCTAATTAAAGGCTTAAAATGAGGGTAATTTTCAAATTGATAATCTTTAATTGTTATTGGAAAGCCTGAAAAATTATGAGTCTAAATTTATAAACTTTGTCAAATCTAAAAAATTGCTTTATGACATTGTTTGAAGTTACAATCATTATTTTAAATTCTGCTAGTAATCTAGACCTAATTTGTAAGGATTGTGTGAACTTGTTTATAGTTTTGTTTTAAAATACAAAAAAAATGCAAAGATATCCTATATGTTGTAAATTGTGTTTTCTTTGATTCCTTTAATCTTCAAAGAAACAATAAGTTTAATAAGTGTTGCTTGTGTGGATTAATAATGTTTCATTTATTCTGACACTGCCCAAATGTATCGATCAGGTTTACTTTATTTTAGCCTTTGTGCCATGACTTACAACTGATCTAATTTTGTGTTAATCCTAAGTGCTCGATTTAAAAATGACTTATAAGTCTGTACATGTTTAAATCTTTTGGTTTTTTTTTTCATGCAAATAGTTTATGTTTAAAAAATTGTTCAAAATATTATAGCTGAAAAAACCCTTTTAATATTTTATGCCAATCCTTAATTCAGTTTCTTGCTTAATTTTTAACACACTTTTCTAAAGAACAGATTTGTATTGATATATTTCTTTTTCTATTTTTGCAGTTTGAAATATGTTTCATTATTGTTTGTATTTCAGCTTATTAGGGCTATTTTCCCACTTCCCGAGTGTTGTATGCTATGGGCTCTGATAAAATCTTTCTTCTTGGCAAAAGTGCATCCGATACACAGACACCTCTACTTGCAACGCTGTTTCAGAGTTTTTTGCTGGTATGTACTTAAGAAAATATTCTGGATTTCATTTCTTTAAAATTAAAAAAAAAAATCATTATTATTTTAAGGATTTCATTTGTGTTTTCTAATGGAAAGAATTACATTTTCTTTAATATAAATTTGTAGATAACCTTTAATTGCTATATAGCAAAATTTATTTCATCATTTTTAAATACTAAATACATGAACTGCTTTTGGTTCTCTGTAGTACTATGGATTTTATCAAAATTTCCACAAACTAAGGATAAGATTAAATTTCTATGGAAACGAGATTTTTCTCCCTTGATGCAGTCGTTTTAGTTGTATTCCTTGATGACATGACATCAAGATTTTTTTATCCTTTTATGTTTTTTTGAAAAAGTATATAATTATTTAATTCTTCTGATAAAGTGATATATATATATATTTCTTTGTATTATTTATTCAGATTAGATATTTTTCTTAAAAAATAGAAATTTTTTATACTTAAAATATGAGGATAAATGTTTTAAATTCAAAATTTGACACAAGTCTCTTTCCTGTGTGTGCACGTCACACCCTGCTACCCCTCTAGACCTTCTGCTATGGACAATCTACCTTCCAATGTTGGATGTATGCTAATATCTTATAAAATATTTTCTACATATTAATTGCTACTTTTGTCAGCAGTATCTTCATGAACTAAGACGTTATGTGTAAATATGCAGTGTTTTTATTTTATTAACCGCTTGGCATATGTTATTGGTTCCTATTTATTATAATATCATAGTTCCTGGCTGATATAAAGATTTTGTCTGATAAGTTGATAATTGTTTTGTTGAAGTTTATGTTTGTAGCTCTTAAGTGTTTTTTTAAGAAGTTTATTTAAAAAATTAAGCATCACACCTTTGTCCAAAACATTTCCTATTTTCAGTGACCACTGACAGACAAATTCAGTTTCAAAAGTAGATACATTTTTAAGAAAGCAATATTTGGTTAATAACTACTTGAGTTTTGGAAAAGTAAAATATAATTACATTGCTTTCAAATGTGAACTTTTTACATGTTGTCTACTTTGAGGGCCTATCAGTTCTGTGAACAGGACTTGATGGTGTTGTTTTCTAAGTGGTAAGAATAATAGGGGTGCAAAATAAAACTCTTTTTTTTAACTTGTAATAGTGTTCAAAAGTAATCCATAAACGCTCAATAGTATCACTAGGTCAGAACGCTCTGGCATTGCTTAATTTTGCGACAAACCACTGCATCAAACAAAATTATTTCAACTTGTTCTGAGCGAAACATAAACAGGGTTATTCTGCTCTTGCTCTAATGTTTTTTTTTTTTTCCACCTGGTGGCTATAGCCAAGGTGAAAGCTTTTTCACATGGTTCTTTCATTCTAAAAAATCTCTGGTCCCTTCAAGAGATAAATTAATTAAAAATTGGAGAAAAGATATTTTAACCATTCTTCTTTAAACAGATTAATTTTTAAAAAATTAAATATAGCATTATTAGAACGTCGGATGAAAATAAAATTCAAAAATAAAATTTTTTATCTCAAACTGACTATTTTAAAAGAATTTTCCAAAATTCAACGAATTATGTTAGAGTTCAAACAAACTTCATTAGAACGAAAATTCTTGTTCTGATGGTGTATCTACTTTCTTCCTACAATTTTCAGAAACGATGGTAAGAAGAAATTGGCACAGAAAAACGCCCAAAACAACACAAAAATTAAATAAAAAATTTTCTAGATTAAATCTTAAAATTTGGGCTCTGAGGTGCATTGAGTCACCATTACTTAGTACCTTCAAATATCATGGCTGTAAGTGCGATAGATTTGTCTGACATCACACAAACACAAACATTGTCTTTATAAGTATAGATTAGCAACCAACAGAGAGGAAGGTATTTTGTAAGTCCTCCAAGGATGTAAATATACACTTTTGACAGTTAAGACACAGACACGCGCAAGGTGTATATATGTCAGACAGTATGAGGTTAAGCATCCCATTGTCGAATTCCTATTCTGTGATATAAATTGCTGTTATAATGGACATCATGAGAAATATTGTTAGTTTTCAGGTAAATATTATTATCTAGATATATTTCTTCTAATTTTTGCTTCATTGAGGAACTATGCTGCGATGTTCAATGTTCATGAATTAGCAGATATGATGTCAATTGAACTCTTTCTGGGCATATTTCTAGTAAAATCTAGTAACTATTCTAAGGTATTAATTACTATTTTGATTGTTTTCATAATGGTATCAACTTTGAAATTATTTTCATTTAACATTGAAAGTTCCTCAATCGCATTATATTGCAGTCACAAAGAACATCACCCGCCCTGCCTAAGCATCCGGTAAATAATGAATGACCGCCTGCAAAAAAGTCGGCAATGTGGTTCCTGCATAGTAGCCCCTTACGAGCAGCTCATGCAACAGCCCCCAGATACCAGGGTATGCTCTGTCATCGAGCCACACCAATCATTATTGTGATCGAAGTTGGAGCCTGCTACTTATACGGAGCCTCATCCACGAACATATGGTGTGTGCTCATGGGGAC
>BGPR01003175.1:0-81527 GCA_013235015.1 Araneus ventricosus | reverse complement strand
AATAATGCTTGTTTTGAGGAAGTTAAAAGTAGTAGAATAAATAAGTTCAAATCAAAACAATTTTAACGTGATAATGATTTTTAAGTTGATATAATTTCTGTAAATTGCGTGGTGTGTAACACAAAAATCGTTCAAATCTTCGACAAAGTAGACCGTTCAACCTACAGCTATAAAAATCTCCAAATACAGTAAAACTTCGATTAACCGCCGTTTCCCTTCAGTTTCTGTTATCCGTCATCATCTAAAAAAAACTACTCTGTCATTTCTGATACATTACTGCTCTTATATAGAAATTTATATTGATTACTTTGCAGAACTAAATACAATATGTACGTAATAATTTAATTTTTTGACTTCCTTTAATAATTTTTAACGATACTTCATTTTTATTACTTCTACTTCCTTCGTAACCCCATCGGTTGGACACCGCGTGTTCGTGGATGAGAGGCTGCCGTATAAGTAAGCAGGCTCTCGTCAACTCGATGGCACAATAATGGTGGTGTGGCTCCGATGACAGGTCATACCCTGGTAATACGGGGGGCTGTTGCATGAGCTGCTCGTAATAGGGGCTACTATGCAGGAACCACAGTGCCCGACTATTTATTGCAGCGGCCGGTCATTCATTAATTTACCCGGATGCTTAGGCAGGGCGGGGTGATGTTCTTTGTGACTTATGCAATATAATGTACGATTGAGGAACTTTCAATGTTAAATAGAAAATAATTTCATAAAGTTGATAACCATTATGAAAACAATCAAAATAGTAATTAATACCTTAGAATAGTTACTGAGATTGCAACTAGAGAATATGCCAGAAGAGTTCCAATTGACATCATATCTGCTAATTCATGAACATTGAACATCATAGCCATAGTTCCTGCAATGAAGCAAAAAATTAGAAAATTATATCTAGGTAAATAAATACTTTACCTGAAAACTAACAATATTTCTCATGATGTCCATTATAACAGCAATTTATATCAGAATAGAATTCGTACAATGGGATACTTAACCTCATTACTGTCCTGACATATATGTACACCTTGCGGTGTCTGTGTCTTAACTGTCAAAAGTGTATATTTACATCCTTGGAGGACTTCACAAAATACCTTCCTCTCTAGTGGGTTGCTAGCCATCTATACTTATAAAAGACAATGTTTGTGTTTGTGTGTGTGCGATGTCCAGACAAATCTATCGCACTTACAGCCATGATATTTGGAAGGTAGTCGTAATGGTGACTCAATGCACCTCGAAACCCAAATTTTAAGATTTAATCTAGAAAATTTTTTATTTAATGTTTTGTGTTGTTTTGGGCGATTTTCTGTGCCAATTTCTTCATACCATCGTTTCTGAAAATTGTAGGAAGAAAGTAGATACACCATCAGAAAGAACAAGCAATTTTCGTTCTAATGAAGTTTGTTTTGAACTTCTAACATAATTCGTTGAATTTTGGAAAATTCTTTTAAAAATAGTCAGTTTTGAGATAAAAATTTTATTTTTGAATTTTATTTTCATCCGACGTTCTAATAATGCTATCATTTTAATTTTTTTAAAAAAATTAATCCCCGATTTAAAAGAAG
Organism: Araneus ventricosus; assembly: GCA_013235015.1. NCBI lineage: Eukaryota > Metazoa > Arthropoda > Arachnida > Araneae > Araneidae > Araneus > Araneus ventricosus. The sequence goes on along the minus strand of BGPR01003175.1, from coordinate 79,947 downwards.
AATGGTTAAAATATCTTTTTTCTCCAATTTTTAATTAATTTATCTCTTGAAGGGACCAGAGATTTTTTAACGAATGAAGAACCATGTGGAAAAAGCCAGTTTCACCTTGGCTATGCCACCAGGTGGAAAAAAAAAAAAAAAACCATTAGAGCAAGAGCAGGGGAATAACCCTGTTTATGTTTCGCTCAGAACAAGTTGAAATAATTTTGTTTGATGCAGTGGTTTAGTCGTAAATTAAGCAATGCCAGAACGTTCTGACCTGAGTGATACTATTGGAGCGTTTATGGATTACTTTTGAACACTATTACAAGTTAAAAAAAAGAGAGTTTTATTTTGCACCACCCTATTAGTCACCCCTGCATAGAAAGCAACACCATCAAGTCCTGTTCACAGAACTGATAGGCCTCAAAGTAGTACAAGCATGTAAAAAGTTCACATTGTGTAAGCAAGTGTAATTATATTTTTACTTTTCCAAAACTCAAGTAGTTATTAACCAAATATTGCTTTCTTAAAAATGTATCTACTTTTGAAAATCTGAATTTGTCTGTCAGTGGTCACTGAAAATAGGAAATGTTTCTGGACAAAAGGTGTGATGCTTAATTTTTTAAATAAACTTACTTAAAAAAACACTTAAGAGCTACTAAACATAAACTTCAACAAAACAATTATCCAACTTATCAGACAAAATCTTTATATCAGCCAGGAACTATGATATTATAATAAATAGAAACCATTAACATATGCAAGCCGGTTAATAAAATAAAAACACTGCATATTTACACATAACAGCTCTTAGTTCATGAAGATACTGCTGACAAAAGTAGCAATTAATATGTAGAAAATATTTTATAAGCTATTAGCATACATGCCAACATTGGAAAGGTGACTGTCCATAGCAGAAGGTCTACGAGGGTAGCAGACGTGTGGGCGTGCACACACACATGGAAACAGACTTGTGTCAAAATTTTGAATTTAAAACATTTACATCCTCATATTTTAAGTAATTAAAAATTTCTATTTTTAAGAAAAATATCTAATCTGAATAAATAATACAAGAAATATATATATATATCACTTTTATCAGAAGAATTAGAAATAATTATATGCCATTTTTCAAAAACATAAAAGGTAGGATAAAAAAATCTTGATCGTCATGTCATCAAGGAATACAACTAAAACGACTGCATGCAAGGGAGAAAAATCTCGTTCCCATAGAAATTTTAATCTTATCCTTAGTTTGTGGAAATTTTTGATAAAATCCATAGTAACTACAGAGAACCAAAAGCAGTTGGCATGTATGTATTAGTATTTAAAAATGATGAAATAAATTTTTGCTATATAGCAATTAAAGGGTTATCATACAAATTTATATTAAAAGAAAATGCTAATTCTTTCCATAGAAAACACAAATGAAATCCTTAAAATAATAATTCAGATTTTTTTTTTTTTAATTTTAAAGAAATGAAATCCAGAAATATTTTCTTAAGTACATACCAGCAAAAACTCCTGAAACAGCAGTTGCAATGAGAGGTGTCTGGTATCGAGGATGCACTTTTGCCAAGAAGCGAAAGATTATTCCATCAGAGCCCATAGCATACAACACTCGGGGAAGTGGGAAAATAGCCCCTAATAAGCTGAAATACAAACAATAATGAAACATATTTCAAACTGCAAAAATAGAAAAAGAAATATATCAATACAAATCTGTTCTTTAGAAAAGTGTGTTACAAAATTAAGCAGAGAAACTGAATTAAGGATTGGCATAAATATTAAAAAGGGTTTTCAGCTATAATATTTTGAACAATTTTTTTAAACATAAAACTATTTGCATGAAAAAAAAACCCCAAAAGATTTAAACATGTACAGACTTATAAGTCATTTTTTAAATCGAGCACTTAGGATTTAACACAAAATTAGATCAGTTGTAAGTCATGGCACAAAGGCTAAAATAAAGTAAACCTGATCGATACATTTGGGCAGTGTCAGAATAAATGAAACATTATTAATCCACACAAGCAACACTTATTAAACTTATTGTTTCTTTGAAGATTAAAGGAATCAAAGAAAACACAATTTACTAACATATAGGATATCTTTGCATTTTTTTTTGTATTTTAAAACGAAAACTATAAACAAGTTCACACACATCCTTACAAATTAGGTCTAGATTACTACAGAATTTAAAATAATAGATTGTAACTTCAAACAATGTCATAAAGCACATTTTTTTAGATTTGACAAGAGTTTTAACAAATTTAGACTCTACAATTTTTTCAGGCTTTCCAATAACAATTAAAGATTATCAATTTGAAAATTACCTCATTTTAAGCCTTTAATTAGAATCAAAATCATGCAAGGTGTAGACTAAAGAAAGATGGCATATGTTCAGTTTTTCATATTGTAACCTGCTTTGTCAGATCCTCTACTGCTCCAAAATATAAAAAATAACGAACTTAAAAAAAAAAAAAAAAAATGCCTGTGCACTGCTTTATAATATACTCCATCAATATTTGACTCTTTTGTAGCCAATAAAGAAAATAAATAATACACAGTAGAATTAATTTATCATTAACTGATCTTATTAGTTTTAAGTGTGATTTCATACGACCATACAATTTAATAATGAGGTCATATGAATATGACTTAATTTTTACCTTGTGGAAAGACCAGCTAATGCTCCAATAGAAATTACCCACTTGCAAGTCGTCCACCCGACATATTCGAACACAAATGGCAAAGGAGCAGGGTTGTCTTGGAGGTAATACGGTACCATCAATGTCTGCACAGTGGACACTCCAAAATAGGCAAGGAAGACAAACAGAAGTGATAGAACAATACTTATTGGGATTGATTTCTGAGGATTTTTAACTTCCTCCCCTGAAAAAACATATATCGTTATTTAATAAGATGCATAGTTTTGGAAAATAAACACAAATTTTTATATTTTTATTTGTGTCTGTGTTAATGTATATTATTAGGACAGTTCAATAAAACAAAGAGGGGAATTTTTGTAATATTCAATAAATTAAGCAGAATCATTTGAATTACCTGTTGTAGCTATGCAGTCAAATCCAATGAAGCCATAAAAACAAGTTGCAGCACCTGACATCATACCAGATATGCCAAAAGGTAAAAACCCTCCAACCCCAGCACCTTCTGGTACCTGAAAGCAACAGGCAAAAAGTTAAGATTATACAGACCAATGGTTACAATACCTAAAGGATCAAAAAAGGTAATTATATACAAATAAATATCCAACATAGTCTTAAATTTGTTATGAATACAGCCAGATATCAGTTCAGATATACAAGTTCAGACTAAATAAATAAAACCAGCCCAAATGAAATTCAGAAGTATTAAATACAGGATGTGTCCCAAAATGTTTACACTGATTTCAAAATATTCCTTATATTTTTTTTCAGGTGTCTCGGACCCATCATGAATTTTTTCATACTCTGCATAATTAACATGCAGGTTTCTCACTATAAGTACTGCTGCAGTTTAACACTCTGAATGGCAGAACTGCCCTTTTCAATTTTCTACGTTCAGTTCAAAAGCATACAATTCACATTTATATGTATGTTTTCTTAAACATCCATAGATAAAGTATTCTTAAGATTTCATAGATATGATTAAATACAAAAAAGTTCAGTACATTCATTTAGACCAGGGGCTCCCAACCTTTTTTCCTTTGCATACCCCTCGATTAGACTTTTTATTTTCATGTAACCCTGCTGTCGTATCTCCCTCCAACCATCCGTTTATACAAAGAAGTTTTTATCAATAATGTTAAGGACCTAGGTGAGCTTCAGAGTCAAATGACTATAATTTATAACATTTGCAGGACTTATTTTTGATTTTGCATATTATTCCATTTTTATAATAGTATTAGTTCAACGACAAAACAGATGAAATCAGTATTGTAATAATTTCACATTAACTTGACTTGTTAAGGAAAGCAAAAAGTTACACTTTTTTTTCTTCTTATTTTGAGGGTAGGTTTAGGACTTGCACAACTTTCACTTACATTACATTTACATTAATGAAAATAAAATAAAATAAAACTGCTAAAATTTTTAATCTTTAGTTTGAGCTAGGTTTTGAATAAGGAAGTTCATCGACTTTCTCTTCATCTTTTTCTATTTTTTTCAGTAGGCACTTTTCAGACGAACTTGGGGAAACAAAATTCTGTAACATTTTCTATCCCTTATATTTTCTTGTGTCCGCCAGTACCAACTTTGAGTTCACATACCCCAGGAGTACACGTATCACAGGTTGGGAACCTCTGGTTTAGAAGCTAGTTTTTCTAACCTGAAAGCTATAAAATCAAAATAATTAGAATCTCAGAGGGTTAATCTGAAAACAATGCTCTACAGAAGAAAAGGCACAGTTTGTTATATGGCTGTCAGAGACAAATAATAATAATAAAAAAATAGAGCAATGGAAGTTTCTAACTTGTTCAGGAAATCAACTACCAGATATGATATAGATAAAATATTTGATGCAAAAGTTTTTAGAAGCAGGTACAATCACAAATGGAGAGAGAGACTAAAAGTTTGATAGCTTTCACATGACTCCCTAAGTTTTATAAAATCAAATCAACTCTTCAAATATGATACCTTAAAGCACATTGGAAAGACAACTATAAATAGTTTAAATCAGGACAAACATTTTGGGACACTCTGTATAAATGAGCATAATACATATATTGTCTCTATATGCAAGTCTGCAAATTTATAGACCATAACAAAATAATAATATTAAAAAATATTTTTTACAACTATGGGGTAATAACTGATGGTTCTTAAAATCCTCCAATTCATAGTAGAATCATTAATGGCATTCTCAGAAACTGCATTATTTTATTGGTGTTCCATCAACTGATATGACTTTATTGGTATTCAAATAAAATTTCTGCTCATCACATATTTTTCCTCTGACTTCGCTGTTTATAGACTTTAATGAAAAAGAAATCACGTTGGAAGAAATATTGCTAAATTACTTCCTTTATGCATTGGTTGTCACTGAAGAAAGGCTAATAAAACTTTTGTTAAATATGGTAGCAGATTCCTGCAAGGCAAAATTGGCAAATGCAATGGCTTAAGGTAGCTTAAACATTTAAAAATGTTCTTTTAATTCTTGGTAAATAAAAAAATTAGCCTTAAAACATTCAATGGAATAATTTTTTTTAATTTATTGTCTTCTTTTTAACATAATATTCTAAACACAAATAATAATAAATATATAATTACGAATTTTTTTTTAAAAACATGGAAAATATTACTAACAAATGATTTGCATTTTGCATATTAAATAAAAACTATATAAAAATTACTATGATAATTCAGGGAAAACACATAAAATAATGCAATTCTTAACAATAACATTTTAAACTGATTTTTTAAGAGTACTGCTTATAATACTACTTTACATCTAATTTGAAGTTAAGAAAGGCAACATTTAGATGCAACTCAATCATTTTGATAGCAGAAAAATCAACTCTTTATTGTTTAACAAAATTTCAAAAATCAAGTAGAATCTCTTTTATAATAATTTTAAAGCAAAAGAAAGAAATCAAGTGTAGGAAAGAAAGAATGTCACTCATACCTCTGCCTGTGTTAGTTTCCAGTTCGCTGGGTCAGATTTAATGGATCCAGCAATAATCGCAAAAACAACAACACCCAAGTTCAGTACAGTAAAAAGATTATTGAAGCGTGAGGATTCTTTCACTCCAAAACACAGCATTGCTAAAATAAATCATGATAGAATAAATGATGTTCACATACAACTAAAAAAAATATATATGCATACAAAGTTCAGTAAGAGTTTGGTATGATTTAATTTTACTTTCCCCCAAGAAGAATTTCTACAAAATTAAAGCATTTTATTTAAAGAAAAAAAAAGATCAAATAAGAGTATCTTTATTAACAAAAAGAGTAGAAATGAAACAATGAGATTCAGCAAAATTTTTACAAATAACTCTATAATGTGAATAAATAAAAAAAAGTAATTAAAATTCTAAATAAACACCAAAATAATCCACTAGTTGCCAAATGCTCAGGTTTGCATGCATTTTTCAAGTGAAAAAACAGAGCCAATCTTTATCACCAGCTGTCCAATAACCTAAGCTTTTTCCTTACAGGTGGTATACATAGACACTGTAATAGTAGAATTTTCCTCTTTATCTATGGCTAGATATAAATGTCACTACCCAATTAAGAATTCAATCCCCAACATAATGGACATGTCTCTCCTCCAAGCACCCTCTAAATAGTTTTAGTGCCCATATCCTATTGTATCACTTCATATCTGAGCTATTATACTATTGCAATTAAGGGAAGACTAGAACAGATAATCCCATTTGTAAGTAGCAAGGTATCATAAATTTAATCTTCCTATAATCTTCCCACTTGAAAAGACAGTTTTAAAGTTTCACTCAGTCATAATTTAAAAATTAATATTATAAGCTACGATAATTTTGGTAATTTCTCATAGCAGAAATATCAAAATGTTTCTAAAGTTCCCATACTTTTACATTTCAAATGGCAAATAATTGCCAAATTTTATCATGCTGGTCACTAAACCTACAGCAACAATTTACTTTATATTAAGCATTTGATAATGAATTGATTCCTATTTTTGAAATAAGGAATCGATTCCCAAACAATACTTTGATATACAACTGTTTTTGAAAAATCTACAGGAAAAATTCCAGTGCTGCATTTTCCCAAAATTTAATGATTGAATTATAAGCAGCCTGTTCTGCAATGGATTGCAGCTGGTTCAAGCTGGCCAATTATACATACTTCAGTACAGCTTTTGATAGTGAATCATGAACGGTTAAAATTGTAAATGGTTCCTAATGGCATAATTCAATATAAACAATAACTACATTCAATCAACGCTTAATGTTAAAAAACTTACAAAATTTGTAACAATAATTAATTCATCAGCATTATAGAAAAATATACTCTAATTTTTTTTCATTAATTTAAAATTGAGATAACATTTTTGTTAATGTATTTGTCTTTTAAATAATAATTTAAATATTTAAAATAAGTGCTGCATTACAAATAGAAAATACATTTAATTTCCAATTTATTTTCAATCTCTTATGTAAAAATATATCCCCTTGTTCTAAAGATCTATATTAAATTTATTGCAAATATTTGAAAGAACTTTTTTGAAAAAAATAAGAAACTGAACTTGAACAAGCATTCTGAAAATAAACAGACAGAAAGCAATGAAGAGCTTGTAATTTTTTCTTTAACAGAGAATTTACAAAATTATTAGATACAAAAGACTTAACTTTAACAAAAACGATTATTAATAATTAAAAACCAGCTTTCATGTGCATAAAAATCGAACACTCAAAGCATGAAAACAAAAGCAAATGCTATAGTAATAAGGCTAAAAATCAACATACATGCTAAAAATACGGTAATTCCAAAAGCCAAGAAGTCTGGATACTCTGATACATGCTGTATATTCATAGGCATTATTTCTTGCAAATGCTTTTGCATTGTACCATTAAAAAGAGAATCTATGTATCCACTATAACCTCTGGCAACAGAAGCCGTTCCTGCAAACAAAGCATCATAAATTATCATTTTGTTTACACATTATATCACTATCTATTTCTTTAATTTTCTTAATTCCATATAAAATTAAAACTTATCAAATAATTTCCACTAAGAATACAAATCGGCATCAAAAATTTGAATCTTCAATTAACCAAATAGAAATAACCTGAGAAAACTACACTTGAACTCTAAACTGTTCCTACATGTTAGTAAAACTTCAGCACATTTAAAAATTACACCAAGATGGTAATTAATAAAAAACACCTTTTGAGTATATGCAAATGTTCTTGAAATCTATTTCTACTTAGTAATAACATCTAGTATTTATGAAATAAAACTACTATAGTCAGTGGCCAACTTAAAGTGACAGTAGAAAATAGGCTATGAGCTACTACATAACTTGGTGGCTCCCAAATATTTTGATTCTCTGCTCTCCTTTTTGATTTTTCCAAAGTGCCCTATGTAAAACTCCAACAACTACTTTTTGCAAGATAGTCAATTATTATTGTATAGGTTAAGTAAAAACAAATAAAACACATTTTAGGTCATATAAAAATTACTAAACAAAGCTTAATAAATTCAGTATTCAGTGCACCTGTTGATCACTAGACATTTTCTAAAATCGTGGAATTAAATTGGACACAGCTCCCTTTATTTCCTTCCCACAATGACACTTATGACAGCAATTGCTGTAAACTAGCTTCGCACAAATAAGAAGTAGAAAATGGGATTAGAATTCTCTGAGATGCACTAAGGAGTGGATATTCATCTTTACCTGACAACGAAAAGTCAGACAATTCCATGTTGCTAAATTTTTTAATGACTCATCACAAAACAATAGGATTCTCTTCTTTTGAAGCCGTAAATCCAGATGGAGCAATGTCATAAAATAGATCTTGCATCCATGCAAATTTATAGATATTATCACCTTGAAAGTATTTCTCAAACCAGATGATAAGTTTTCCACAAAAATGGATTTCATGCTTGAGAGAAATCAATTGAATTAAAAATCTAATTAATTAAATCTGTGAATATGAATTAAAAATCTAAATAAAATTATGAAAATTATAAAATATCTCGCAGTATCCCTGTGAAGAAACTGAAATCCCCAGGGCACCATGGCAAGTACTTTGGGAACTGATGAAAGACAATGCATGTTGTTTGTCAGAGCCACAGAAAAAAATCCATAAAATTAATGAACTTTCAGTTCAAATATAAAGATTCATCACACAGAATATCAATCTGATGTTTAAAATTAAATATTGTTCAAATACAGAAAATAATTTTTAAATACAGTAATATATATTCAGGAGTACTTAAGGGTGTAATGGCACATCACATATCTTTTCCTGTATTGTCAACTTGAGTTGTCACTATCTATACACATGGAATCAATTTTTATATAGAGAGATGGGTGGATCTATCAACTTTTGGACATCCAAAGAATTGTACAGTCCAAGTATAAGCACACAATATACTAAATCTAAAGCGTCAAAAATAAATTAGATTGGAAGAAATAACACATTTTCTATAATAAGACTCCAATTCTTAACTTTAAATAAATGAAAAATAACAGCATAAAAGAGTACTTTATTTGATGTATGAAATGGAAAATTGTACATTTGAGTTGGAAACAAAGTAATATCTTCAAAGAGGTCTTCCTTAAACCCCTTAACTGGTTTGTTTTCTCAACTGTCTAATCAGATGACACTTTCCAATTCGGGAATGTGGTGTCATTTTAATTCAATTAAGAACTTAAAGGACAGTTGAAATTTTTATGGGTTCCACGTAATTTTTGTATTAAATTATAAGGTCTGTGAATGACTTTGTTTTAATTTATAAATTTAAAAGTGCAATAATTCAATGCACATATGGCATATGGGCAAACCAGATAACGGTTTAACAATCTCTAACAGTTTTCAAAAAGATAAAAAGTTTAACTTCTGATTAAAGAAAAAGTTTACATTGGAAAAAGGAAACAGTAAAGTTTTAATCTTAATAAATATTTTCACTAAAACATTCATTTTTAAGAGAATACTGAATCAGTCTGTATGAGACAAGAAAGTGTTACTGAAAATATTTTGCTACTACCATTAAGGAATGAGAATTCTATACAAGAAAAGCACATTCGCGAAGTGTTTAGATGAATTTTGAACTAAACAAAAATATACCTATCACATATTCCAATATTAGATTCCATCCTATAATAAAAGCCATTAGTTCTCCAACAGTCACATAACTGTACACATAAGCAGAGCCAGCTCTGGGTACTCTAGCTCCAAATTCTGCATAACACAGACCTATTACAATAAAATATTAAATTGTTATTATATATAAAAATGTTTATAACATATGAATCCTAGTATCTTGTAAAGAGCATATATAAGCTTTTTCTTAAGTATTTACTGTCATTTGATAATACACTTATACTTCAAAATAATAGAGAACATTAATTATATATAATTTATTATAAGTCATTTTGCAAGTATAATTTTATTCCTTCATGCAGAAATAATTAGCTAGATTTGATGACTACATTTTGAACATATTTTTCTTGAATAAGTTTAATGATATTTAGTATAACATACTCGTACCAGGAAATCACCCGTCATGGTGTGACGGGTACAAATTGTCTCTTCATTCGAGAGATTTCCCATCAAATTTGATGTGTTTAAATAGATATATATGTGAGAGAAATGTTTAACATTGATTGAAAACAAATAAAATAAACATATGTTTTATGATAGAAAAAATATTTTTTTTATTTACATATTTCTTTATTCAAAAAACCTCTTGGTAAACAACATTCCGTGTGAAGTATTTTTCATTGTTTAACAATTTTCCTTGTACTTCAGATGTCTTTGTAAAAATTTTAACATTGCCAAAAAATATTATCAAATTATATCATCACGATTGCAATAAATAATCAGATGCATCGTGGCGTCCAAACTATATCACGCGCATGATATACTACTGACGTAATTTACTACTTTCTATTAAAAAAACGGAAATTAAATTGAAATATATAATTAATAAAATTTAAAATTTCTCGGGAACAATTTATCTTAGCAAGATAAATTTTATATCAATCAATAGAAAATTTCATTTCACGGCACTTACGTATTACCGCCACCGCAGCTACAGATTTGGCAGTTTTTAAGTGGCGCCAATTTGGCGGTTGTTGCACTTACGTATTAACGCCAATTTGGCGGCATTTACTTACATATTAACGCCACCGCAGCTACAGATTTGGCGGTTTTTAAGCGCCGCCAATTTGGCGGTTTTTGTACTTACGTATTAACGTCAATTTGGCGGTTTTTAAGTGCCTCCAATTTGGCGGTTTTTGTAAACAAGATTGCTCTTTATTGGCGCATTACCGCCAATCTGTAGCTGCAGTGGCGTTAATACGTAAGTAACAATTTCACTATTTTAGAGATATTAAATTTGAAATTAGAACAACAATTACTCTTTTAAATTTAAAATTACTGAAATTTAGGTTCTCGAACAATGAAATAATGCTGTTTAACGTCTCGCAGTGCTATGGCTCGAGTTTTATTGTTGGTGATGTGAGAGAGTTACCCAGAGTCAGATCTGAGCTATTATATTAGTAATTATAGATAGTATTGATAACTTATCGTATAAGCATTAATAAATAATAACAAGATATAACTATAGAAATTTCTTTGCTGTATTCAAAAAACTGAATGTTTCTTAACTAGTTTTTTATATGTGTAATTCATGCAACAACTGAATTTAAAAAACTGCAAGCATTTATTAGCAATATAAGTAGCATTCAATTATTTTCAAATGAAATAACTAACCAAGAGAAATTTATTCCCTTTTCATATGAAGATAATTATGATATAGCAGATAAATGAATTGAACATAAATTGCTGAATTCATTGAAAAAGCTCTATAAATAATTCCTTTAAATGTGATTGAAAGCCATGCAAGTTTTATTTTGCTATGACTACAGCCTATGACAACTTTAATTGATAGTACAGAAAAAGCTATGTAATATTGGTCCAGTTAAATAGTCCTAAATGTGATCCTAATGTATTTGAAAATAACAGATATATTTCAATAAAACTTAGTTTACACCATCAGTAATCAATATTCTGTGTGTAAAAATAAGGCTTTAAATTTATAGAGCTCTTTCTATAGCACTAGAACATGGAGAAACACATATTAATGATTCACCAGCACTAAATATGATCCTAATATACAGGGTGGTCATAAATTATTGATCCCATTTCAAAAATTAATTTTAAAAAACTAATAATGTTATAACTGTGTTTTTGTTTTAAATGAGAGAGAAAGTAAAAGTTGTTATATATATATATATATAGGTGGCGTACCATTACGACATTCTAAATTTGTTATGAGAGATTTCCATACGCATTGACTACCGAGAAGCAGATGCGCATTTTCTGGTTTCTTCTTTTAATTTTTCTTCAAAACTATTTAATTTTCAACTCACAATTGATTTAACAAATTAAAGAGAGCAAAATTCCCTACAAAAACATGCTTTTATTTTTCTTCTAAATTTACTAGTTTTGCAGATAATGGCTCTCAAAAAATGGGAGAAGTCCAATAATTTACAACCACCTAGACCACTATAATGGCACATTACATATATGAAGAAAAAAAAAGCGCTCTCATTTTTAAAAAATCATAGTTGTAACATTATTAGTTTTATGAATTAATTTTTGAAATGGGTCCAATAATTTATGACCACCCTATATTTAAAAGCAAATGGTATATTATATTAAAAGAGAATTCAGTTTTTTAACACATATGGTTGATATTATATGTTACAAAATTATGTTTTTAAAACAATTCAGTTAGCTTCCTGGAGGTCAATTTATAGTCCTAAAATGTACAGAAATACATTCTTTACCACTACAGACCTACCAACCTCCAGATTTGAAAAAGAGGGAGACAGTTTCAATTATACATACATGATCACAAATGCGCATCAGGGCCAACATTTACTTTATTTAACTCACATACAAATAAGGCGGAGGGGGCCTAATGAGACAATCTTTTACTTTGGCTATATTTTTCTCAAAATTTAATTTTTTACAAAATAAATAAAGTGTATTGATTTTTAAAAATTGCTTAGCTGGGTTTTAAAATAATCTGATCAGTTTTTTAAAAGACACTTTTTTTAGTCCTCACTCTTCCATACATATTTTGTATCTAGACAGTATTACCAATATAAGTTATTGACTTACCTATATATTTTTTTGTACTTCAAAGCTTTAATTTATGGATTTACATTTCTTCATATATATATTTCTTGATTATAGGTTTTTTTTTTCCATATTTACAGTTGAGTTCTACTTACAAATAAGTCCTATTTACAAATTTTATTCCTTTAAAGAAAAAGTTGTTGCAGATTTTGCCGGAAGCAACTGAAAACTCAAAACGTGCAAAGTGTATATCATTTATCTTTTTTCAAAGTGACAATAAACGAATATTCCTCGGAATAGGCCTTGATAAATACAGTCTGATATTTCTTTTTAGATTCTTTCGATGACATCAGATCTGGACTGGTGGGAAAAGAAATTATGTAAAAAATTTTTAAGAAATATATTGGCGATACCCCTAACACGACAAGACAGGCAGAAGAGATAAACAAATTCTCCCTAGCACGCTAAACAGTCAAAGCAGCGCATGTGTGGAAAACCCATGGCGACAGTCAATAGTCAACAAGCTTGGACGTGGCACCGAGGCAAAGGATTAATGAAGAATCCGTAGGGGAATGACATCACGCATTCGAAATTTGAGGAGAATGTGGTAGCGGCAAGCATTGGATTTTTCTTTCAGCGCTACTTTACTGCATTTTTTATTATTACTATTTATTTGCTCCCATTCCTCGAAAATACTAAAAAGCGGGAGGAAATCGATGAGAATCGGGAGAAAATGTTAAAAAGCTGGAGACTCCCACCAAAAGCGGGAGAGCTGGCAGGTCTGCCACTAAATATACCTTTATGCATTCAGAAAAATACCAACAAGAAATTTAATATTTCAGTCTTTAGAAAGCTATAGCAAGTTCAATTCAATATGTTAACTTACCTGCAAAAACAGATGCTACAGCAGCAATAAAAAATGATACAATAACAGCAGGGCCAGCTTTTACACTAGCTACTTGACCAGCAAGCACATATATTCCTAAGCCCAAAGTACTGCCAATACCTACAAATATTTTTAATTATAATATTTTTTTATAAATACTATCAATATTTTCTTTTTAAAGAAATTAAACTCAAGTAAAGTTTTATTCAATTTTTCAACACATTTCAAAAGGATCTGTATAAAACAATTTAATACTTTCTTTTCTATAATCAGGAAACAATGGTTTTATCAGTCATAAGTCAAAATGCTGGAATCTAAAGTCTGCATATTGATGTAAGTACATATTTGTATGTTGTTTTCTTATAATTTTAAATATTATTAGTTTATTTCAAAGTAGCAAATGAGTTTATGAACTGAAAATTATTTTTGACTCACTTGTAAATTGCTGATTGTGAGTGTAATGGTGAAGATTTTACACTCACTTAATTATTAGTATGGCAAGATTTAAAGCAGTAGTGAAAGTTGGTGAATATTTGTGACTAGGTGTTTTATGATGATACATATGCAGATTCTTGTAAATGCAAATATTTTCATATTGCATGCTAAATAAATTAATAGGCAGTTCCAAATGACTTTGTATCTTTATTATGTTTGTTTGATTTTTTTATGACTTTTTTATAGTTAATCATTAAAGATAAGCAACTTTCAATATCTCATTAAGCTTTAGTTTGTTCACAACTCAGGCAAGACTGTCTTTATGTCAGTGTTGATGATTATTTATATCAGAGGTTCTAAGAAAAGATATGTATATTAAATTGATTAAAAGTAAACAATTTAAACAAGCAACTAATTTTTAAAGTTAAAATAAATGATATTCAAGTCAAATACATATGTTCACACTATTTCCATATAAATACAACGAATTACTTCAAATTTAAAATAATGAATTAAGTGAATCTTAATCATGTTTATATCTAAGATTTCTAGCATGTATATTATAATAGAAGTTTATACTTCTTTAAAGGTAAAATAATTTTTTTGCACAAATTACTACAAAAATTATCACAGTTTTATGTTCTACAACTTTTTTAAAAACGCCAATATAGGTGCTATGTAATGATTTATGTAAGTCAGAAGTAATAAATAACTTTTTAAAATATGCCACAGTTTATACATTAGAACAAAATGTATCTTAATCCATGCATGTATTTTCATTTTAATTGTAGACTCATTTCATTCATTCATCTTAATTGTGTATTTTTCTAAAAATTTATTTGCTTGCTTGTATATCTTTTATAAAATGTCTGTCACAAAAACTGTAATCCTTTTGTTTTTTCATAAATGATAAATGAACTGAACAATTAAAAACAGAAAACTTTAAATACAAACTTAAAATGCTTTGACAAAAAGTTAATAAATTGTATAAAACCAGAAATGACAAAAAATAAATAAATGACACAAAGCCTACCAAGGGCAGTAAGATCTAATGTTGACAAACAACGATTTAATTTTGTTTCTTCTAGACTGACTTCTGCGGGTTTCCTCCTCACCAGCGCCTTGAAAAATTCCCTTGTTTTACCCATCGGTTGAGGAGTATCTGTGGTCGGATTTGCTTGCTGAAAAATATATTTAATATATAAAATAATAAAGCAAATGCAGTTTCTATTTTTTATCAAGCATCAGCCTTTTTGTTCAAGACCAAACATTTTGATTCACAAAATATATTAGCATTAATAACAAAATAAAAAATATTATTAATGTAGCATATTTAAGAATCGTCACACAGCAGAGAATTAAAAAATATAAATAAGTGGCATTAGTAGGGAAAAAATATAAATAAGTGGCATTAGTAGGGAAGAGTGTTGTTCCTTTGACTGATTGTACCTTTGACCACTACAGTATGTGTTGGCAACTAGGGACAACATTTAGAAGTTTGTGTGTTTATTACAAAGACCATTCACAAATTGCTTAGTTTAGCTTGTTGCTGTTTCAAAGGAATACTTACTGGGCTGAATAAAAATATTTATCTGATTTCAGCAATAAAAAGACATTACTTTTTGACATTATTTTTTGCCTCATAACATTTTTTGAAGCTATTAATAAATGATATTAGGGTATACATACTATAGATAGACTAATGCTCTTAATTTTGTGCAAACTCTGGTTTTTCTATTCCTAACCAAAAATAAGTTATAAACATTTAAATATGAAACTGTACCAATGTTGTAACTTTGACCAGGTCAGAGGTACTTCTAAATACTAATATTTGGGGAAACTAAGGGTATAAATTTTTCCTAAATAATATAATTGAGTACAAATTGGTAGGCCAAATCAAAGTTTCAGTATAAAAAAGTGTTTTATATTAAAACATTGATTATCAATCTGTATTTATTTTTTAAAAAAAAACTATTCAAAATGTACAATAAGGATAGTTTTTGGATAATTGACAACACTGGAGTAACAAGAAAAAAATCAAGAAGATATGAATGTGGCAATTGAATTTGTGCAGGAAAAATGATGATAGAATTTTTCAAATTATGAATTTGAATAAAGATGTTCATTAAATAGTAGCATAATGAATATATTTTTAAAATGAATTAACCTTTTAAAAATTATGGAATCTTGTAAATAACTTGTTTTTATGTATAAAAACTTGAGTTTTGATCAAAAATAACTAGTATCTTATTGTTTTATATGATTAAAATTCATTTTCTAATTTATATTTGTTTTCATAATAAGTGCAGGTCAAAAGTACAACATCCACCGGTCAGAGGTACAACACTATGTTGTACCTTTGACCACCGTGCAAGGCTTTTTTAAAAAAAATAACTAAAAATGTTAAAATTGAAAATTTTAATTTTTGAAAATATCTAACAAATGTAAAACAAAGCAGAGTTTAGGTTAGCACTCACAACAGAATAGTTAGCTTACAAATGAAGCAAATAAAAATTTAAAACCGAAAATCGGCCAAAGGTACAACACTCTTCCTTACAAATAAGAACAGAGCAATTGAAAATGTATGAAAAAACACATAACAAATTTTTCAGGAAAAATATTTAACTTCAAAGAGAAAACATCAAAGGTGAGAAAATGCAATTTTTCTGAAGACTAACAACTTCATTGAAAATACTTCTTTTAAAGAGCAAATAATACCATTTAATAAAACTTTGATAGAAAAATATTGTAAAAGAAATAGTCATAGCGTGTTAAAAAGGGCAATAAATGTAAGGTACATATGACAAATTTTAAATTCTATATAAAAAATTAAATATTACTCAGATATGAAAAAGAAACACAAAAAATATCATTACATTTATTTACTATATGAAGACACGCGATTTAAATGACTAAACACGAGAATGAAATAAAAAATTTTCTTTAGCCCATGGGGCTAGCAATTCACTAGAGCGATTGCGTCATGGATTTCCCCTTATCAATGGCCTCCAACACTCTAGGATAAAACTAAAATCTGAATCAGTCAATTACTCACATTGCGATATGAAATGCAAATCAATTCACTCAGAACTTACCTTGTATGAGCAAAAATGAAGCAGAGGAAGTATACGATATTTATTTCGTGCACCTACAGTTCTTCACGCTCTGGCTTTAACCACGTTTTTCAGAGCACAATCTGAACACTACCGGCTAACGAGAAAGCTAAGATCAGTTCAAATTATCAACGTTTTAAGCTATCGGAAATCCGATTCATTCTTTAAAACTAGTCAGATGAGAGAGAAACAATCCAATTAGAATGCGCTGGGGAAAGCGAAAAATATGAGGAGTAAAGACCTATGAACGATACGCAACACGACACATATAGGAAATGAGAGAAGTGGCCGAGGAGCGAAAAGAGAATGGAAATGTTTGGTCGAAGAGAAAAGGTATTCCGCACTGCGCATGCGTGCCGATCCGTTTCGCGGGAGTCGGCCGAGCGAATTTTAATTATATCCTACGGTCGTCACTCATGATAGCATCTCAGAAACTCTCTTGCTTTCACTACTAAATGCTCAACAGGGAAAATACGCGTTCAATTTTTCTCGGGCAGATGGTTTCTCACGGATCTTGTTTATTTTTAAGTCATTTAAGATGCTTTCACACAGAGATGGAAGTGGATTGAGACGATTTGATTTGCAGCTATCAAATGTCAGCATATGCATTTTCTGTATCAGTTATTGTAGAGTTGCTTTTCTTGCTGTGTATGTGTTTGCGAAAAGAAAAAGGATGTGAAGGATAATGTCAGTTGGTGTGATGACTTCTTTTTTTTTCCGATTGGAGTTTCAGTCATAGTGTATTCAGCAGTCTCTGAAACAAATGCGCTTTTAATAAATTGTTCATGTGCTTAAAAAATGGAAGTGAGCAAAATTAAATATTTTTAAAACACGAAAACAGGGTTTGGAAAAAAAATGAAGAAAATTTTACTTTTAAAATTATTTCAGATGAGGATTTTGCTAAAAAGAATTTAAAAAGCAAAGAAAATTTCAAATTATTTTTTTCTGACATTCCGAAATTTGATTTTTTTTTTTTTTTCCACTACAAAGCATGATGTTCCGTTAAATTTTGAAATTCACATTTAATTTCCAAGTTTTAATATTTTCAAATGATTTAATAAAATCAAATAAACAGAAAGTAATTTAGTGGATTTGTACAGCTTCCAGAATATATTTTTGTGTTTGTGTGACAAAAAAGGAAACAATCATTTCAAAACAATCCTGTTTTCCAACTTTTAACTATATATGAATATGAAATTTTCTGTCACCTGGTTTGCTAATAATTTTTAAATATTTTGATATTTTTTCTTCTTCCAAAATGTTATGCATTATGGATTTGCAACTTTCGGTTGTATTTTATTTTATCTGAATTCATCTAAATGATTTTTGATTTTTTTTAATACTTATTTTCCGATAGACATACAAAAAATTCGACCTTGAAATTTTGTTGACTTGGCGTTTCAGACTTTGTGTTCGAAAATACTTTTTTGGAATTTTGTCTGTCTGTCTGTTCGCCCGTATGTTTATCAACAAGAACACTTTTGATGTTTTCGAATACACTTTATCACTAATTTCCTAACACTTGAAATTTGTCAGGCATATCTTTTATTCAGAGAGCCAAAACTGGCACCCCCCCCCCCCCCCGCCGCCCCCCCCCTGCCGAGAATAAACAGAAAAAAAAGAAATCCACTGTTGATATTATTTGGAAAAGTTCTGCTTACATTTATTGACAATAGTTTTCTTTTATTTACTATATGATTTTATGCATTTGTTTATTTCGGCCCAAGCACTTAGTTATGTGTTTATTTTGGTAGGAAAATAAATTAATGAGGAATGTAATACCAAACTTGAATATAGGAAATAAAATGTATATTTCCAAAACATTAAGAATCTTTCTCCCGTAAGAAATGCCATGTTTGAAAGATTTAGCTGCAACATATACTTTTTAGAATCAATTTAGGAGTATACATTATTGTTTCTGCAGTAGACGAAACAAATCCAGTTTCTTTTGGTATAAACCAAAATAATAAGATGATGTGAAAAAATTTCGCAAAGAAAACAATTTAAATACTATTTTAAAAGCAATAAATAGTAAAATGGAAAAACATATAGCATGTATTTTGAAGTAAAGAAGAGGAAAAAATGAATCAATTGGATGCTCTTTTTTTATACATGTATACACTTCACTTTTACACATATGCATGGAGTTTTTGCTGCAAAACATAATTGAATCGTTAACTGCAGAAACCACATGAGTCATTTTGTTTTCAAAATTACGTCCATGCTGTTTCCACATTTTAAAAAGGTATTTACAAAATGAGTGAAGAAATGACAAAAGTCATTTAAAGACACATTACAGGTATATAAAATTTACCTGGTGAATAAATTTTAATCATTGATTTAAAAAATTAATCAGATTATTTAAAGCCCCCAGCATTTTAATATTATTGACTCATGTCATTTCTGCAAACAACAATTCAGTTAAAGTTCATTTTTGCAGCAGCTGACTTTTAAACCACTTTAACCAAATCAGCTGTTCATTAAATTTAAATTTGAATGGTTTTTTAAAAATCAAAACAACTTTTCCAGTATTTTTCCTTATAAATGTGAAAGAATAGTAAAGAATAAGAGATACGAAGCCATTTAGAGTTATGACTTATGGATTGAAAAGCTCTATTCTTGCCTAAATATGGAATGATGTTTTCAATTTAATTAATCTTCAGAAAGTTCTCGCTGAGGCGCATTTCAAAATATTTGATGCAACGTACAAAACAAAAAGGAAAACCATTGATTGTGAATCCATTTGGCTATTCCTTGTGAAATCTTTCTTTTTTACCTGAAGCGACAGCAACTAGTGCTTCGAGTCGAGAGTCAATGAATGAAATAATTGATGATATTTTTTTTCAATTTTATTCATTAAATTTTGCTATCCCAAAAAATTATTCATTGATATGACTCAATTTTAAGTTATTCATTTAATTTTTCATGGAAATAAAGATAGAAAACGAAACCCAATTTTAGAGCGCAGAGCCTCAATATCACCAGGAAGTTGTTATGGGTTATAGCCAAGGGCAAATAAAAGATTATTTTTAATTTCTCGTTTTAGTTTTACCTAAGCTTTTATTAACGTCCCATTTTGAAGCTACAATAAAGCTATTTTTCGGATGGAATTCGCAATTTTGAATATGTTCAGATGATGAAGACACTCCCGTGCCACTCCAAATTGAGGATGTTTGGCCGCGATCCGATAAAATTAACTAATGAGTTTCCACAATGGCACACGAAAGGCTATCCAGTCTGAAATTTTGCTTTCCATAGAAAATGAATTATACAAAGTGAAATAAAAGAACAAGAAAAGAAACTTATATTAATTTTGTTTTGCTTTTATATTAAAATTAATATGTTATAAATATAATTATAATAATAGATAACTAATATTACTAATAAAATAGGTTTAGATAAAATTAATGTTGTATAATTATGTTCCTTTCTTGTATTAAAAAATATAGACTTAATTTATTTACCCACTTTTTTTATGTACAGGGGCCCCCGCTCCATATTTGTGCCAGAGATCTCAAAATTCCAAAGGCAGCTCTGCACATTTTTAAAATTTTTGATAACTCTGAGCAACGCTTGACACCAGATGATGTAACATTTCGTCATAAAGCAGCGTTCAGGGAATGTCAAGAGACGGAAAGAAAAAGAAAAAAATGTTGAGCATAAATTTTTAACAATTCAGACGATTTTACTGGCCCTTAATCAGTGAAGCGCTTACACCGATAATTCTTTTTGAATCGATGCATTCGTCTGCCGAAAAGGCTCCTTCGTTTTCGCGCCTTTCGAGGTTCTTTTCCGGGGCGAAATGAAATTCCCGCGGTTCCCTGTGACCGAGTGAGTGAGGCATGTCTCGCAACACGTGCCAAGAATAGGTCCTTGAAAGCAGTCAGAGTCAGCTCACGGTCTCCAAAAAATCTCTAGGTGGAAAGAACTCAAACGACTAGCAGGAAGTAGAACGGCAAGTCGCAAATGGGTGAGGAGGGCGGGTTTCGTGAGGAAAAGATGAAAATGATTAAAAAGTCATGATTTATTGTATTCAATCACAGTTCGATACAAATTTCAAAAGTTGAACTGAGTTAACTGTGGTGGAATGTTTAAATTCTTACTTCGAAATAAATTCATTTTGCATGTAAATTTTTAAAAGTAACTTTTTATACCTTAGCTGCTGAATTTTTTACTATTTTACTGATCCATTGTTATCATGTGCAGGCATGACACACGAATACTCACCTTGATATCGTGAGTTCAGATGTCAGAAAAAGAAAGAACAATAAAATGTTATGCTTGTGCACTAAAAAAAAATTTTTTTCCCCTTCGTAACTCGAAAACTCCGTGGCTCAATCTAAACTGATCATATTTTCTGAACCTTAATTTAGTAATCTCGACCAAGTAGAGGGTAGAACATACTGAACATAATCCAAATAAATAAATAAAATCCTAGAACAAAGAAATAGTTTATGGTTAAAATTTAAAAAAAAATAGATAATAGAAATAAAGTAGCATAAATAATATATTTCATATTTATTGTTACTTTTTTTTCAAACTAATTTATTGAAATCGGTCATAGTAGGGTAACAGCAAACTATGTATAGTAAAAAATAGGAAAGAGAATTTTCCTAAGATAATTTTTTTTTAAATTAAATCTTATTCATATTTTTTTAATATAAATTATTTACTCATTG
Organism: Araneus ventricosus; assembly: GCA_013235015.1. Classification (NCBI taxonomy): domain Eukaryota; kingdom Metazoa; phylum Arthropoda; class Arachnida; order Araneae; family Araneidae; genus Araneus; species Araneus ventricosus. Next base: position 58,056 of record BGPR01003175.1, on the reverse strand, counting down.
GCAGAATTCGGTACAATCCAGCACATTTAATTCAAATTTGGAAACATTTAAACTTGTGACAATTTTTCCACAAATCTAAATATACACAGAGCTGTTGCGGAAAAATAATCATGTGACTTAATTTTTTTGACATTGTAATTTTTTGACATTGGAATTTCAAAATTAAATTGATACATAGTATTTGACATTTATTACGTGAACATGAATTGACTTTATCAATGCATGCCTAATAACCAGGGGCGGCTCATGTACAGGGACTGCCGAGCTGCAGCATCTCCAACTTTTTTCATTGCACAAATTTAATCAATTGAATCAATTAAACTTTGCTTTGCGTGTAGTATCTAAATCCATCATCAAACTAATCTGTCGATGCTTTTTGTCTTCTGTCGAAAAGCATGAAAAATTGGGTCACTCAGGAATTTTCCCTGTCCGCTCTCTTTGTAGAGAGATAAAGCTTATCCGAGTATTGCATTTTCTCTTTATCCCAATTTCTTTGCTGAACGTGTGCATATGCAATTCGGTTTTTTTGTTCCAATTCAGTTCTTAACTAAGAAAAGTACTGCCAATAACTGAACCCCAGCAGTGTTAGAAACTGGATTTTCAACTCTTTTTTTTTTTTTTCCTCAACGAGCATTTTTTTTCGCGTGATGAAATTTCAAAATAAATATTAAAGGAAAATTAAGAAATAATTAATGATAAATAAAAAAATTAAAAAATAATTCTAGATAAATTTGAATGGGTTTTTTTTCTTGTATTTAACCCTCTTAGCGTTCTGCACGTATTTTTCAGTTTCTCATATTGAGTTGAAAAGCAAATAATTCATGTTTATATGTATAATTTCTTAAACTACCATGAATAAAATATTCTTAAGATTTCAGAGACTTCATTAAACGCAATAAAGATTTAATTATTCACTTTAAAAGCAAATTTTTAACGCTTTTAAGCAACTAGGTCAAAATAGTTAACCATTCAGAAGGTTAAAAGGATTCTTTCGACAATTCTACTTGCAAATGTTGAGAAGTCAGAACGGAGGAGCTTCCAAAATTTCTGCAACCCCAACATTATTCTGTACTATTTTATTTAAGGTCGTGATGAAGAATCAACCCTCACTTAGAATAAAACACGGGTAGCTTCAAAGCGGTTGTCGCATGTTGTGTCAGCCACTCGGAATAAAATGTGGAAAGTTTGAATGAAGAAAACTTCTTAAAAGCATTCACAGTGAAAAGCTCCTCTGCATACCTATAGACAGATATAAAACCAGAAATTAATCATTTTCTTTTCCTTTCTCTAATTCGAAGTATACAAATAAAAAGAGCGGGCAAAGGGGGTACAGATTACCCGGGCGCCTCGAAGACAATGATTTTGTAGTTATTTTAAATTTTTAAAGCTAGAAGTTGATGAATGAGACTTGGAGGAGGCGAAAATAAATAATAAGCCCTGAGCGCCATTGCCACTCGAAATAAAAGTCAAGAATTATGTTTGCCCCTGTATGCGCTTGGTAATTCAAAAATCGAACCAACTAGAGGAAAGAAATTCGGCACGAGGCTGTAACATCTAAACTGTGGATCTGTATCAAATTTTCGACGTAATCCATCAAAGGGAATTCTGTTTGCCTGTCCTTCCGTATGCATCTTCGCGTGATTTGAAGTCACACGAACATCAAGGAAACACTTTCTGCTCTTTTCTCTCGAAATAAAACTACAAACTAGATTTAATTTTTAAGCAGTTTGTTTTAGCACGAATAAATAATATTATCTTTATCCTTACATGTGCATTTATTCCTATTTTACGCTTTATGATTTTTTTAATGTTTAGCAGCAATTATCTAAATTTTTAAAAACGAATGTAAGGAATGTTATCAATAAGAAAAGATATTTTCTTATCGAACGTATCAATAAGAAAATACTGCAGCAATTGACAAAATTTATTTTAATGTTAATATCTAAATTAAAATCACTTATTTTAATTAAGAAATTAGCATTTAATTTCAATTAAGTAGTGATTAAAATTATTTTGCAATTAAAAAATTCTTAATTAAAATTTCATTATAAAAATCATCATCAAGTAAAAAATCTAATAATGATGTTATTAACTGATTATTAAACTATTCAACATTATTTATAAAGGGCATAATTTAAGTTATACAGAAATCATCACTACACAGTAAAGAGCTTACATTATCCCCACAGTGAAAACGAACGAACCATTACTGCTAATCTAATTCATTTTAATAAAATGAGTAAATTTTCTGAACTTCAATTCGGGATAATGGCAAAAGAAAGGTTAGGTAGTATTGACAAAATAAAATAAAATACGTAAATAAATGAAATAAATATTCGGAAGCAATGAAATGTTAATTATTTAAAAAGAAAAGAAACCAGTAAAAGATTAAAAAAGCATAAATAATATATTTCGCTACTGCTTTTAATATTTTGTCTTCAGGCTGATTGATCTACATTGGTCATATTAGGATGACCATATACTTTATATAGTAAATTTAGGAAGGAGGATTCTTCAGAAGATAACTTTTAGAAAAATAAATCTAGTCTTTCTTAACATGAAATATCTATAGATAAATAAAAATGCGGGGGCAACCTGCGACATTTACTTCAAATCCGGGATTCCAGTACCGAACCAGTTAATCCTGGAAGTCTGATCACTTTATATGCATAACGAAGGGTAAAAATTTCAAAGTAAACTCTTGATCTAAATTTTTAAGAATTAAATCCAATTCATATTTTTAATATGAACAATTTATTTAGAAATAAATTTCGGATAAATCCGGGATTCTTTTCAATCTGTGACAAACAGTCGAATTTCGGAAAAGTTCTGATTAATCAGCGACGTTTATTCAAGTTAGATTTACTTATTCCAGCCTTCGAGACTAATTCGAATGAAAAATAAAACTCTATTACAAATAGGACAAATAACAAGCAACCGCATTTAAAATATGAGCACATTTCAAACAATACATTACAAATACTTTCAAAATAAATGCACATTTCAAACAATACATTACAAATACTTTCAAAATAAATGCAAACAGCTCTGGATGGAAAAAAACGAAGATTATTTCATCATTTTAATCTCTACTAAGTAGCAGCGTGTGTAATCTCAATAACGATACAGATTCGACGTTGTCTCATTTGTTCTAATGAGGAGGCGCAATCGGAAAAGGCGTCTGTCTGTCATCTGTCACGCAAATATCGGCACAGGAAGTCGCAAAAAATGTATGCCAGGAAATATTATTCGATAAAGCGTTCCAAGGAAACGGCTTCGACACGTCCGAGGTCTCGAAACTGTAACCTTCACCTTACTCCACCTTTCGGTTTTGCGGGCGTTGGTCTGCAGTGTGAACGTCCTCAGGAAAGGCCTGGCGTGGTTTTTCTCTTGAAAAAAAGCGAAAGATTTAATTGATTTTGTTCTAATCTTAGGTGCTCATGGTTGGTAATTTAGGATGTTTCAAAATTCCTTTCTAAAGCTCGACCTTTTCTTTGAGTTTCATTTTAAAAACACAATTTTGTGAAATTACTAACATACGATTTGTCCTACTTACTTTCGCGACTAATGGGACACGTACGTCCCGAAAGAACTTCGAAAAATACTTTTGGAATAGATATGCGCCTTGGGCTAGAGGAAGTATTCCCATCAGCCCTGCCAAGTTTTGAGAAGGAGTTTTCATTTTCAGAACATGATGTCAATACCGTAGGTTGTTTGTTTTTTTCACAGTGTTACATCAGTTTAAATGATAGCCAACGAGTGTGTTTGCTTTTTTTTCTGAAAATATAGGGCAATTTCGATAAACATTTGATTGATTTATAAATCTAAATTGCAAAACTTTTATTTTTTCTTTACAAAATTTCTCAATGAAGACTAATGGGACACATATGCCCCAGATGATCATGACGGATGGGACATATACGTATATCCCGGTCTTAAACTAGGGGATATTTTTTTCCTGAAAATAAAACACTTTTTTTTTGGCATTTTAGAGTGCCCTACTGATAGTTCATCCTACCAAAATTGTTGAGGCGTTGAAAAAAAAAAACCTCGTCTGTATATAAAATATTAGCACTAGATAAATCATTTGGAACAACGATGGAATCACATAACACTTGATATGTTTAATATTGAAGTTCTATAATTTTTTTCAATCAAAAAGAGAATGTCAAAACTACAAAATATAGTACATCACTACGAAATACAGCACACCTATTCTTTGATTCATAATGTAAATTGCTTTCTCGAATAGTAAAGAAATAATATATAAAAAGTCAAAATGTAAGTTAATTTTGAAGTCTGCCTTAATCAAATGAATTCTTGTATATTCAGAAATGCTTTTTTAAAGAAGAAATACAGAAATAACAAAACTGTTTATTCTTATTAATATTAGATACTCCTTTATAGATGATTATTTGCTGTGAAGTTTCAATTTCATGCGTCATCACGCAATCTTGGATATAATTTTATGAATTATTTTAAACGTTATCAGGTTGATATGCAAAACAGGGTAATTTATTCCATGCACAAATTAAATATCCACCGAATTTTGAATGAAAACTTGGAATTTGTATCCTCCAATTTCAATTTCAGGTTATATAAGAGTTATCCTGTCAGATATCTTTTTAAAAAACTGGATAGTCTTAGATTTATTTTTCCAGAACAAACAGTTTTATTTCAGAATTAAGATAATAAATTATTATGCGACAAAAACTAGCAAAAAAGTCTTATTAACTGTTATTATTGTGTCAGTTGCAAAACTTCATATAAATTATTTATTTATGCACATCATGGTTTTAAAGGTTGGTATTTCAATCTTTATTTAATTCATTTTGAAATCTTCAAAAGGAGATAGTTATCGTCAATAGCTAAATTTTAATTATTAACTCCTGCTAAATTTTTGTCAGAAAAAAATGTACCAGTTTGTTTCCTTTAATGACAATAAATTCACTGTTATTGTATTTAAAAAGAAAGTCCGTATTCTATTATGAGCAATATATTTAAAACATACCTTCACTGTGCAAATACGTTGATGATAAATGATGTTTTTACAATTTAATTCAGACAAACTTTGTTAAAAGTTTGGAAAATGTAATAATTATTTAAGACAGTTTTTCAACGAAACGGATTGTACTTTTTATTCATTATAATTATCAGATCAAGTAGCGTGTTTATGTTTGGCCGTAATAGATATTTTATCACCTGCAAGAGATGAAACAAAATTATTTAACAAATTTCTAATGTAGAAATTGTATTATTTTTCTGTAATCTTGCACGAGAAGTACCACTTTTCTTTTAACTCAGTTATTTGAATCATTCATATTTCTGCTACTTAAAAAAGTGATATTGACTAATTTAACGGCTAATTAATAAAATAACCTACTCATCACAATTTTTACTTGATGGGTAGAAATTTTAATTAAATAATTATAGTTTAAAAAATTATTTAATTTAATGAAATTTTTTTACTATTACTTTAAAAAATATTTTTCCTACATTTCTTGCATTTATTTACCACGTATTTACAAAACTACGACTGAAAAATAGCATGCAATGTCAAGTTAAATCGATTATGTTAGAAGTTGTTTTTCTTTAAGCATTTTAAGCAGCGGTAACGCAAATACGCCATACATCATCATTATATAGAGCTTTCTTTTTCAACTCCATTTTGCAAAAATATTCTGTTTACAGAATTACGAAAATTTTTTAACAAAAAAATGAAAAAAAACAGTATCTATTTTTATTATGATAGTCTGTTCGCATCGATTTATGTGTTATTTTTAGATCAATTGTTTGGTGATTTTTTTTTTAAATTCGGGGACGACCTAATTATGAAAAAGATCTCACAGATAAAAATATTAAAGTAATTTAGGTTTAACCGCGATCTTACTTTTTTTTTACTGCGAAAGACCACACGCAATGAGATCAACAAAGATTAAATTTTTGTTTTCATTTGTCTGCAAGCGATTCATCAAAAATTAGAATGAAAATTATCTTTTAGAAATAGCACCGATAACATCTTCCTAAACAAAAGTTATCGCTCTCAAAATGTTTAAAGAAACAATAATTATATTTATCAGATACGATTGGCATACAAAAATTTGCATCGTTTACATATTTTTAATTTTATCTTTTATCTGAAGTTGATATAAGAGAAATCAAACAAATCAATTTTTTTTTCAATATGATAGGACTGATGCACATGACATTTCATAATTTCATTTTAACACGTGTCGTTTTAAGTTTAATACAATAATGAAAATGCGTCACTTCGAGAATTTTCTTGTGATAGACGTACTAATTTCTTGATAATCTTTGAATAAGGTCACATGTGTTTATTAGATTAAACTAGGTCTTCAATTTTTCTCACTGGGATTCGCATCTATGCAACATCTGAATTGGCCTAGTTCATATTATAACCGGAAAACATTTTTCAGCTATAGGGTGTACCGATACTTACACCCTTCGTTTGGTAGCATTCATGATTTTTTAGTCATATCATTCACTTTACGATGATAAAGTTAAAGCCGTAAAAAGTGGAAAATCATGGTTGCAGATGGTACGCTGTTTCGGAACTATGCAATTAAAAATATTTCATAACCCGTTCTTGGCCTAACTTTAGCCAAAATTTCAAAGATGTCGAGACGCCCCTAACTGAGCCGAACCGTGAAATTAAAAACAATAAGACATAAAGCCGTTTTTAGAGGTAGATCTGGTGGTGATTCTAATTGAATTTTGTCTAGCACATGTAGTGAAGTCCATGAGTCAAGGGCTCATGAGAAAGGGAAAATGCAGCATCTTCTATTGGCCAAAGCGACTTTGGAGCACTTAATGTTGATGTCCGACTTTGCTTTCCTGTATGGAGAGATGGTTGTTTTCCTGGATGACTTTCACAGGAAACTGGTCTACATTCGTATTTCGCTTGGAAGCAAACCTTGAAAAGCTCCGAGAATCAACCCGCATGCAGCGAGCGAATCGTTGCAAAACTTGCATTGATCTACCAATTTTTGAATAATTTTTTAAGAGCATGCGCATCCAGAGGCTAGAACCTATATCTGTCTTCCACCGATTCATGTTTCTCAAAGATGTCATGCCTTGTTGTAACTAGAGTTCATGATTGTCGCCTGGTGGCGCTGGGCGCTGTTCCAGGTCTATATACAATGCTGTAGCTCTCGCGGTGATATGAATTGAATTCGAAGTTGACTACTGTCTGTTCAGTTTGAGTTTGTGTAATGTGATTGTCCTGAGCTGCATGTTATGTGTCGTCACGTCTCGTTCCTGTTGAATAAATGTTATGTTGTTTACAAGTTGGAGTATTATGTTGCTGCCTATGAGTCCCTTTACTGACAGGTGAGCGAGCTAAATGAAATTAATAGTAGAATGAATTAGTTAGCGAATACATAGAATCACGAAGTTCGAACGTGCCTGAGTCCACTAAACCAGTAGTTCCCAACCTTTTTGATTGCGAGGACCACCTGTTGTGTAAAAAAATATTTTGAGGCCCACTAACTAAATATACAAGTAAAAAATACAAACACAAACACACACACACATATAAGTAGTAATATATATATATGATATTTTAATTTTTTAACTTTCCTAAATAATCTTAACGACACCTCCTTTTAAATACTTCTACTTTCCTCATAATAAACGCACTACAACTTTCTTTTCAAGTCACGAGGTTCTAAAGGGGAAATTCCCTCTTCTGGGTACTTAAGCGTTCTGAGCATTCATTTCTGCCCTTTTTCACGCCAGCATGTAAGCTTTCAACAACAACGCGCCGCTCGGGCGTAAACTTCTGAATACCGGTCATGGAGCTACGTAAAAATTAAATACTTTACCTATGAAGAAATAACGCCTGATGCCTCAATAAAAGAAGATTTAAGCAAAAATGGTCTCTTCTATGATCAAAATGAACTGCCTTTCACCTTTTTAAAGCCTGATCTTATATATACAGGGTGTCCAACAAAGGACTCCCTGATTTTAAAATTAAATAACTCGGAAACGGAGATAGATAGAAGAATGGAACCAATGGTATGTTTATTTTGAAAGCCATAAAAATCTAATACCTAAGTTTCAGAATTAGTTACAAATGTTACCAGCAGGTGGCGCTGTACGCTGCAGTCGTAGCACGGAGTCGGGAAAAAGGCTATAAACAGTTCTTTGAAAGCAATCGTTGCAATACCATCACAATCGATTCAAAATCTGCACCTTTCGCAGCACAGATATGGCGCATACCAAGAATGAAATTTTCAGCCACCCTCTATAGTGTGTCATAGGAAATGCAGGCACGTCCACCACAGATAAACTCTTCAAGCTCATGCAGTGTTGCAGGATTGTCCGGAAAGCAGTATGTCACCCTGTGCCCCACAAGAAGTAATCGCATGGAGTGAGATCGGGTGTTATGGAGGCCAATCAATGTCTGTTCCAGTAAATGTGGAAATGTTCAACTCAATTACTCTATTCTGGAAAGTTTCAAATTTAGTTACCGTTCGCTGCCACCGTTTCCGTTGACACACTACAGAGGGTGGCTGAACATTTCATTCTCGGTATGCGCCATCTCTGTGCCCATTTTGAATCGATTGTGTTGTGATTACAACGATTGCTCGCAAAAGACTGTTTATAGCTTTTTTTCTGACTCTGTGCTACGACTACAGCGTACAGCGCCACCTGCTGGCAACATTTGTAACTAATTCTCAAACATCTGTATCAGATTTTTATGGCTTTCAAAATACACATGCCATTGGTTTCATTCTTCTATCTATCTCCGTTTCCGAGTTATTTAATTTTAAAATCAGGGAGTCCTTTGTTGGACACCCTGTATATATATACAGGGTGTCCACACTTATCGTGGTCCAATAGGTAATTTCTAAACCGTTAGAGATAGACATATAGTTCCAATTGGGAAAATGCTTTAAATGAAGGGAAGAATTATAATATCTGTTTTTTGAGTGAATAAATATATTCCTGAAAAAATTACAAAATTTAAATATTTATACAGTCCTCCGGTCCTATCAATCATATTTAGTAAAATATTTTTGACACTCTAACATTTTAAACAAAAAAAGATCCCACTCTTTTGCGTCTAAAACTGACCGAGTTATGGAGCTTTGAATATCGCGGACTTAGATCACTTTCCACCATTTCAATAACCGTCTTGAAGACGATTCACCAATCAATGCGCAGCAGTTGCTCGACGAGGCCGTTGATTGATAAAAATCATGAAATTCAAAGCTCCATAACTCGCTCAGTTTTAGTCGCTGAAGAGTGGGGCTTTCTTTGGTTAAAATTTTAAAGTGTCAAGAATATTTTACTAAATATGACTGATGCGACCGGTGGAACCGTATAAAAAGTCAGAATTCGTAATTTTTTCAGAAATATATTTAGTGACTCAAAAATCATAAAATATAATTCTTCCCTTCATTCAAAGCATTTTTCCAATTGGAACTATATATCTCATATCTCTAACGTTTTAGAAATTAGCTATTGGACCACGATAAGTGTAGACACCCTGTATATTAGATGCCCTTATATGCTAGTAATTAGTGAAGCTTACTGTAAAATGAATTAAAATATATGTATGCAATATTTTGTTTTATAAAGCTACTTATATGTAAAATACAAGTATGCAATATATTGTTTTATAAAGCAAGAAACAAGTGGAGACTCTTGAAGCGCCCCTGACTTCGACTCTTGACTATCATTTCGCGGCCCATTAATACGCTATCCGAAGCCCAGAAGTGGGCCGCGACCCATGGGTTGGGAACTGCTGCACTAAGCCATTGGTGGACTGAAACAGATAATCTCGAGTCTAGCTGTCTGGCAATTTTATTTATAGACACTTAGTTTGCTACCTCCGTCATCAAACCCAGAACAGGAAGAATTCCCATTTTTCTGCTTCAATCTCAGTTTCCTGCTATTTAATGAACTGCGCATAACTTCCGTACGTTGATCATTTTTGAAATATTGATCTGAAGGGACATTATTCAGCTTCTCATCGCATTTGCCGTCCGGAAACGCAAGTAGAACTGGCCTTGTAGTGAAAGGCATTAGTATGCAATTCTTCTTCTCACAGTTTAACCTTGTCCGTCATTGAATGTCATGCCTTTGGAACATGAGCAGTAAGCTTAATAGGAAACTGTTTTAATTGTCTATGTCGCTGGTGAATAAATTTGATAATGTAAGTATATGTATCAAGTTTATTATCATTACATAGGTAAAAAGCAAAATCGGAGATTATCTTTACGAAAAAATTGAGATGGCTTGAATTTGTATATAGATAAACGGAATCTTAATTAACATCTGTTTATTTCAAATAAATTATCTCGAGAATCAATTAACACATTTTCATGCAGTTTTTGTCATTCTATTCATAACGCTGAACAGGGATTGTGGTACTTTTATATACGAACTATTTAAAGAACTAAACCTCGAAGTATAAAAAGTACTGAACCTCGACATTCTGATGAAATTCTGCGTTCTAGACCACCCCGAGTCGGGAAGACACAATTTTGGAATAATGTTTGTGTGTTTGTCTAGACCAGCAGTTCCCAACCTTTTTGGTTGAAAGGACCTCCTGTTGTAAAAATATATATTTTTTGAGGTCCACTAACTAAACATACAAGTAAATAACATAAGAAAGGCGCAGTTCGGGTCCGCTATTTAGATATTTCGTGAAAACGTTGGGATAAAATCATAAAACGAATATTTCGTATCTATCTATTATTATAAAAAACGCTTATGCGTGGCGCAAAAAGGTCCTTTATTTCTTTCTCCCCGTTGGCAACGATCAGTTTGTTTACCAATCTCAACCCCGACGCTGAGCATTCCTCCAACCGGTTGAGCTAATCGCTTACGCATTATGTGAAAATCGGCTACTTTTTTAAAAAATTTTTTTGATTTAAAATGAGTTTTTTTGCGAATACAATTCGCGTAGAAGGGAATCCCTGGATGAAAGATTTCAGCGAAGATCGGCCAGAAATACCGCCGATAGGCTTAGGGGAGCCAGAGCACGCAGCGAGCTGCTAATAGGGTGAATTCCCATGTTGAAAAGAACGTTTCCGAGCACAATTGCGGTATGGAGACGGAAATATGCAATTTTTGTCAAGCACTTTATTGGCGAAATAAATTGAACTCCAGCGCAACAGATATATCAAATGCTGTCGTGTCGTCAAACTCTGAAATTCACAATTGTGTATATAGGGAAGTTATGTGAATTTTCGAGATAGAATCCTTTTATGGTACAAATGGTGTCCACTATTTGCTATGTGTAAATATAAAAATTACAAATAAGGACCAGAGAACTAATTATACTTCAGAAAAGTTCTCTTGCACACTGCTCTCGGAGAATGATTCAAGTTGCATACTTTTTGCAATGTGTAAATATATAAATTAGATTTTTTTTTGGCGCCGTATTTGTACAGATATTTTATCCCAGATATATTTTTACTGTAAGTGAATTTACTTCATTCTGCTTATGGTGAATGATAAAACTGCACACTTTTGCAACATGAATTTAATATAACCCCAACAGTGATTCCCCCTTTAAATGCATGTAAATCAAAGGTTTTCCAGGTTGTTTATTGTTGGTATATTATTAAGTCAGAGTAATAATTCTTTCTGTGATACTAATAATCCTACGTAGACTAAAGTACTTCAGTATTCGACGAGCGAGCGAAACTGCGCAAGCAGTTTCTGGGGTTGACGAGCGAAAGAGAGCAGGGGGCGGAGCCCCCTAGTTAATATGTAATTTAATTATCAATCTCTTTAATACAATATTTACACAGAGCAGTATAATGGTTACAGAATAGACAAATCACAAGCTACCACAGACCCTTTCTCTATGCGATAAACTTGTGATTTATCTATTCTGTATAACCATTATACTACTCTGTGTAAATATTGTATTAAAGAGATTAATAATTAAATTACAAATTAATACCAAATACTTGTTTTATCCCGACGTTTTTACGAAAACTCTACGGTGCGGACCCGAACTGTTCCTTTCTTATGTTTTATTTAGAGTAGCTTTTGATGGCGCCATCTGTTGACAGTATATAGAACTACATTTCGTGTATGCGCAGTAAAACATTATTTACTACAAATGCTCATATTTCCCATTTTATTCAAATTTTTTAATTCAAATTTTAATACAATATTTCTTTTACGTATTGTCAAGTATTCTGTAAGTTTCGTACAATTCGAAAGAAAACTCTGCATGTTATAATAAAATAACATGCGGAGTTGGAAATTTTGAATTTAATACCTATTTTTACTTATATTCTGATAAATATTTTTATTGTCTCACTTTGGGTCCTAGTAATACTTCTCAAGCTCTTTAAAATGACACCAGAATCAACCTGCTAGCCAAACGCGTTTCCAGGCTACACTTATTTATAACCTTACATAAAACTAATTCATAACAATCACGCGCATGCGCCTACACTGATACGATGACGTCACAGGCAAAAAATTACTATGCGACAAACTCTTTCAGATATGATTTTTCCGTTGTGGGGTTCAATCATTCCTTTCACATCATTAGTCTCGTAGTTATTAGCGATTCAAATCTGGCGGTATTTTGTCACGCAAGAAAGTTCGACCGACTATCAATGTAACGAGAGGAAAGATGTTTTCACGTCAAAAAATACAAACACATATATATTGTGTGGACGTATATGTGAGTAATTAGCAAAGCTTACTGTAAAAAGATTAAAAATATATTGTTTTATGAAGAGAAAAACGAGTGAAGACTCTTTGAAGCTCTCCTGACTCCGACTCTTGACTAGCGTTCCGCGGCCTACCTGTCCAGACAGATGAAATTTTGTATACGGTCTTTCCACCAAAATTTTCGATCTCTATCAAATTTTGGATGAAATCCGTCCATAGGAGATCTGTTTGTCCATGCCCATAATATGGGAACGAGCTAGGCAGATTAAATTTGGTGTATAATATTATTACTAGAAATGTGCAGTTTTACCAAATTTCGGACCAAATCTTTCAACAGATTGACTATCTACAGGTCTGTTTATTCTTGCGTATGTGAACGCGATAACTCAAAAACCTAACAAATTAGATGGATGAATTTTAGTATGTTATCCTTATACCAAAATTATTGATCTCTGCCAAAGAGGGGATCATATCCATCATACGGTATAATGTCTGTATATTTGTCTGCACGATACGCATCACACTACCAGCTAGATAAATGAAATTTAATATGTGGGCTTGACACCAAAACTGTTGATCCATATCGATTCTTGGAGCCAGTCGATCAAAAGGAAAAGGTGACAAAGGCATAATCAATTTTACCCGTATTTGACGAAGCTAAATACAAAATGCGCATCAAGGGGAAAGCACTCCATCTGGGTTTTCCCCGCACTTTGGAAGTTTGCTTTCAGCAGCATCATTAAGAGATACTTGATCTGTAGTGTCTGATGAGATACGGATTAGCATGTTTCCCTTGCTCTGCTCGTTTTCTTTATATAGTATCTATAAGATCCTATTTTTTATGAGCGGCAGCTTTAGGCTTTCTCTTATTGATAAACTAATTCCGCTCCTCGGAAAATTCTAAATTTTACTTTTTTGCGAAGATTTCCTTATGTTATATATCAAATTAAAGAGTATATCGTAGTTTTATTTAAAGTCAATTGTCTTCTATACATACACTCCAGAAAGATTGAATTTAACATTCAGTTATGATGTTTCCTCGTGAGTATCTGATTCTAAAAATTTCTTTTAGAGTTCACTAGTTTGTATCTAGAGTCTTACTTTCTTAAAAAAAACAGATTTTTCTTTATTTATTTCTATGTTATTGGTCCATGAAAGTCTGTAACATGAGGACATGTATGAATACTGAAGTGTTTTCGGCACACAACACAAAAGTTAAAAGGCACATAAAGTTGTATTTTAGTTGACAGCTCGAACTCCTCAGTTACGTGTTGGAAGTATTTTTGAACCTCTCACGTGATTAGTGATGATATTTTATGTGCCTTGACTGCATATAAATATGCAGGATGATTCCAAATACAACGTACAAGCTGTTAGAGGATGTACGAAACATAAAAGCAAGCCAAGGAAAGCATGGTTGGAAACGCCAATCGGATTCCCTGGAGGGCGCTGTATGCCACCACTATATTTGGATTTTAGCGCAAGTCATTTATAGCTCCGACTGCGTATAGAGAACATGAAGCAATTTCCAAATGCCGAAATAGCTGATGTGCAGACCTCATTGTAAGAATTTTCATCACCGCAGCAAATGTCCGTGAAATGTCTGGATTATTCGAAAGAGTCAGCCAAACCATGAGCCACCGATGTGAAACGCGCATGTGAGCAGTTGTGAAGTTGAACACGTTATACATACAGTCCAAGCTTAAAGTTTCGCCAAATAAAGAGTTCTCCCCCTTTTATTGCCTTGTAACTTCTGCATCTTCGTGTAACCCCTAGCTCATTTTGGTGTACATTCCTATACTTAACTTGTTTGTATACTTTCTACCTCCCCGAACAGTTTCTACTTTAAATTTTGAATTTACTTGTTTGTTGTCTATTAAGTCTTTGTTTTGGAAATAAGTTTATCTTCTCTCCTTAAAATTGGCTTCCTCTATTCATCAAGTTGATATCCATGAAAATCATTGGAATCAGAAAAGATTTCGCTCTGTAATATGAATCTAATCAAGCGTAAATTGGACGACATAGATAAATCAGCATTGCACTGAAAAAAATGCGTTTTAATTTTAAAATAATAGGTAATAAAATGAGTTAAAGTGAAAAATCCTTATTGTGTTTTCATATTTCTTATTGAAAAAAAGAAAGAAAATTTTGTTGATTCTATGAGAAATTAGAAATAAATTAATTCAAAAAACAATTTTTATGAAGCTAGTATTTAAGGGCTTCTTTTAAATCTTATAAAATTTGGGAAAACATATTACGAAAATGAAGGAAAAAAATTTTTGAATCTTAAATTAGCTTATAAATGTCAAATATTTTTCCGCAATACGTTTTTTCAAAGGATTAGATAGGAAATAACTGAAAAATACTCTTCGAAATTTCGATTACTGTGATGCAATTCATTAAAATTCGATAAAATCCTTCAGAATACTTTTGATTAAAATATAGAGGTTCTAAATTCAAGATGTTAAAGAAAATGACGAACAACGCAAGAGAAATATAAAGAGGTAAAACCCCTTCCTTATAAGGTTTATTAGACATTCAATAGCGTAGTGATATCTGCAAAAAATTATTCTTAAAAGCGAATTCTTTGTTAGCATTCTTCATATGAACAGTTCATTAATATCTTAAAAATAATAATAAAAATGGGACAACGCAAAAGAAACCATATGAAGGTGACAAAACAAGAGACCTTACAAGGCTTATTAGATTTGTTAAGTCTAACGAGATATATCGGATGTTGATTTTATGTTAATCCAGCTCAATCAATATTGAGCTAATATCGGGAATAAGGTAATCGTGGATTATACTCTCATTTAGAGACTGACTATGGAACGGAAATATTGTAGCTCCGATTATGTCAAGATACTATTTTTTAACTTGTGTCAGCTACATTTTTCTCCAGCACATGTCAGTTTGATATAGAATGCTTTCTATGACAACTCTTCAAAATGTTAACTTTCTTTGTCAAAGTTCGATGAGTTTGGGAATTTGAGCGATATATCTTTGCTTATTTTTTTCCTTGCTGCCATTTGATTTGAAAATGATTGCCATTCAAAATTTTAATGCAACTACGGGTAATTTAAAAACTAAGAAAAGTTTCGAAAAGTATACAGTACACTAAGCATTGACAAATGATAATTAGCGTTATTTTTCTAAACTAGTCCATTAAAACCCTCTAAGCGTTTTGCATGTATTTTTCCGTTTGTCATACTGAGTTCAAAAGCAGATAATTCATGTTTATATGTATAATTTATTAAACTACCATGGATAAAATATTCTTAGAATTTCAGAGATTTGATCAAACGCAAAAACGATCCAATTATTCACTTTGAAAGCACATTTTTAAGACTTTAAAGCTAGTATATCAAAATAGCAAACCGCTCAGAAGGTTAATAGTACTTAATATCTGCCAGCTATCAACGGAACAGAAGAAAAAAATTTATAAGATATTTTTTTCAAGGAAATTTGTCTCATATGATGACAAAATATTAAGAGTACATAGAAAAATTTGAATAAGAGACTAATATCAAATGTTTTTTTTTCAATTTCTTCGGAACTGCAATTAATGACAATCTTATTCTTGTCTTTTCTGTAAAACACAGTGAAGTCTTGGAAAAAGTTTGATGCATTTACTACATCATTTACTTCACTCATTATTCTACTGCCATTCTTTGTATTGGACTGTGACCTGGAAAATTCTGGATAAAAAAGTTGGCTCAAATTTCTACGTAAAAGTCATGATTTTACTTACTTAGAATAGTTTACGAACTAAATTATTTTCTAGCGACCAAACTGAACTCATTTTGCTTTGAGCAAAGAATCATTGCAGTGAAACTGAAATAAAGTATTCAACTATATTTTACGAAGTTTGAGCAGTTTCGAAGTAAATTAGAATATCGTTCTAGCTGAAAGGGAGAGCTTAGAATCGCATTTGTCGAAAACGAGGAATAAAAAAAGACAAAGATTTTTCACAAAAATGCAAAAAGATTTTAAAATAATATGCAAATTGCTAGGAACTAGTTGAGCGTAATTGAATTTTAAATGCTTCAGGTCTTAAATGAAGCGAGTTGAAGTGTAACACTTATAATTTCTCTTATATTTACGTGAATGAAAACGTTATGGAACTACTAAATTGTTTTGAAGACATTTTAAGTTTATTTTACCATTTATTGATAACTTTTATGGAATCGCTCCTTAAAAACGAAAGTAAAAATATATATTATTAATATATATGTATTTGTTGAGATATAAATATAAATTGTTAAGATATATAAGTTGCTAAAATATATAAGTTCTTACTTTCATTTCACGAAACGTGTTTATAAAAGTTATCAAAAAATATCATCGAATCCGAACGATTTACGTATAAAAGCAAACAAACCTCGAATGGAATTTAACTTTTTAACCAGGAACAGCTGCAATACTGGTATTTATCGGTCAGCAGATGTTTTCTCTAATCAAGCGAATTCTGAATCGCACTCGCACCTCCGCGAAAAATTTCCCTCTACGACTTTCAGCATGATTATTCGTATGTGCACACCAGCTGAGCTACGAGTTTGCGCCTTAACAATGTTTGCACTGCCTGGCTGCCCATCAGCCTTGTCATTTCATCTGCTTCTCATAAAAACGTCGCGGTTCTACTGAGGTATTTGATGAGGAATGAGGAATTGACATCAAGGTCATCCTCAGGTTTGTTTGGTGACAACTAGTGTTTAGTAGGAAACAGAAAATTCGAAAGCCATTATTTATAAGTTGGATTTATCCCGATTGACGTACGTTTCTGACTGTCAGCTATATTTTGTGCGTTATGATGAAAAGTTTAATGGCTGTTGATTAATTTACACATTTTAACACGAGCGGAAAATTGACAACATATTGTTTTGGAACGTGACAAGATTCCAACCGATTATCAATGAAAAAGTGTAATAAAAATAAAATAAACAGCATTTATTGTTGAAATATGAACAGTACTGAAAAAAATATTCTAAAAGATGATTTTAAAAAATACTTATATATAGAACCAGCGGCAGTGGTCTTTCCTAAACTTTCTCGTATACTCCTAACATATGTAGAGAAAAAAATAAGCTAAAAGGCAGTAACTCCAAATTTCATTTACCAAAGTAATTTTTTAAAGAAGTTATTGCGTTCAAAAGTATACGATTATACAGACAGACAGACAGTCAACCCTTTGACGGATTTGGTCCAAAATTTGATACAAACCTAAATTCTGATAAAAATGTATACCAAATTTTATCCACCTAGCTATTTAAGTTTGAGAGTTATCGGTTCACATGAAAACGGATATACAGACAGACTGACTTCCCTTGAACGGATTTTGTCCAAAATTTGATAGACACCTACAAATTATGTGTAAAGACCACAGACCAAATTTCATACATGTAGCTCTAATAGTTTTCGAGTTATCGTGTTCACAGACAGACAGACATAATTACAAAATTGTGTTTTTCGGACTCAGGGAGGTCTAAAACGTGGAGATTCATCAAAATCTCGAGTTCTAATTTTTTGACGATTACGATACTTTGTCTTCATGTACGAGAAAGTTAAAAAAAAAAAAAGACAGATTTCTTTTCTCAGCATCTCCTAAAAGTTGTCTTTTTGCACATAGAAACTCAGCTTGAATGAGTTTTACTACGTTTATATTGTTTTTAAATTGAAGTTTGAATACAGCTAAAATTTGCTTGCAGAAGTTTTAATCCAATTTCGTAAAGTCTGCAATAAAATTTTTTTTAATTCAACGACTGCTTCTCTTTTCTAAAAATATCAATGTCAACAACATTACGTGTATCTAACTATTTCGTCTGGCGTCAAATGAATTTAAATTGTTTGCAAACAACTCTAGTGAAAACAGATATTTTTTCTATGAGGATATATTTTTAAGCAATTAATAGGTTTTTATCATGAATTTAATTATGCTTTATGATTGAAGAACTCGTGAATTAGTTTCATAAGCATTGCAGTGCAATGCAATATATTTTTTAAATCATGAATCCTTAGCTTATAGTTACAATAAAACTCATGTAATATAAAATGAGATCAATATAAAGAAACTTCGAAAAAATTCTGCGCAGCTATTTTAAAAAATTCCATTCCTCTCAGGTTGGTAATAAACAAGTCTAATAAGTATATTATGCTTTTCTGGACTACAACATCTTCAGCTATTGGTTTCTTCTCTGAAAGAATATATCTTTTAAGTGTTGTGTTTTGTAGACACCAAACTTTATAGATGCAAATTTAAGTGTAATATTTTTGTGTAACTATCTGCAAAATGATCATTCTATATCACAGTACAACCCCGGTTAACCGATCTAAAGATGGGAAAGCCGTTTCGGCTAATGATTTTTACGGTTAAGCCATCTATATCTATTATTACACTGGTGAAATAAATTAAGAGAATTTGCATATTTTATCGAATTTCATGAAAAGAACTCCATTGAATGTAAAACCACTGCTTCTAGACGAAAATGCAAATCTTGTACATCAAATACGTAAGCGTACACGTGTGCTTGATAAGCGCGCGTAAGGTAAGACGCATTTAGCTCCCTAGCACACCTCGGCGAATTTCTTGGTGTTATTTTGCAGCAATCGGTAAAATTCAAATTGTAACAGTAAAAATGAGTAACCACCAGCGTTTAGATGATGGAATGAGGTGGCGAATTGTGGGGAGGCTAGAAGCAGGCCAATCTCAAGTCCAGATTTGTAGAGAGTTCAATTTAACGCCCAGCGTCTTGTGTAACTTATGGAAACAGTTCCAGGATACCGGATCCATCGAGAGAAAGCCTGGGCAAGGTCGTCCAAGAGCCAACACAGCCACAGAAGATCGTTATTTGTCCATTATAGCGAGGCGTAACAGGGGTGCTACAGCTTCTCAGCTCTCCAGTGACTTGTATGCAGTCACAGGAACCCGTGCATCAAGGGTGACTGTTTCCAAAAGACTTCATGAGACAGGGTTGTTTGCAAGAAGTCCTGCTTTTTGCATCCCGCTCACTTCTACGAAGAGTCTGTTTAGCATGGCGCAGAGAGCATAGGGATTGGAGTATGGATCAATGGGCGACCGTTCTCTTTACTGATGAGTCCCGGTTCAGCCTAAACACCGATTCTCGACATACGTTCATATGGAGAGAACCAGGGACCCGCTACCTACCCTCCAATGTCCGCGAAATCGACCATTATGGCGGAGGGGGTTTAATGGTCTGGGCAGGCATCATGTTGGATGGCCGAACACCTCTCCATGTCTTTGAAAGAGGCACTGTGACTGGTGTGAGGTATAGGGATGAGACCTTGGAGTCCTATGTTCGCCTTTTCAGGGGTGCAGTTGGTCCTGAGTTCATTTTAATGGACGATAACGCGAAGCCACATAGAGCTCTTCTGGTCGACGAATTTCTAGAGAGTGAGGATATTCGCCGGATGGATTGGATCTCCAGACTTCAACCCTATAGAGCATGTCTGGGGCTTTCTGGGGAGGGCAATTGCAACTCGCAAACCCCCTCCGAGAACCATCCAGGAAATGAAAACAGCGTTGTTGAACGAGTGGGACCAATTGCCACAGGAAATGATCAACTGCCTTATTTCAGACTCCAACGATTGTTACGCACGATCATGCGTGTGTATTACAATTGTTGAATGGTTATTTGTTTTGTATTGTATCAATGTATGTACATATCAAATTTCATTAAAATCAGTCCAGTAGTTCTAGAGATAATCGACCAAGTCTGCAAATTCTCTTAATTTCTTACACCAGTGTATTTTGTATCTAATAACAGTTACAGTAATTCAGAAATGTTTTGAGTGTAAAACGAATTCAACTCTCTTTGAAGGCTACACTTATATTCTTTATTAAAATTAAGATTACATTTTTAGGTTGGGCGGTTATCCCTTCGCTAGCCATGGCCTTCGCGATTATTCCTGTGCAGTTCACTAGTACAGTACGTGTTTTACTGATTTGTGATTTCATAGGCATTTCGGATAACCCGGTTTCGGTTAAGCAGAGTTCGGTTAACCGGGGATTTACTGTAATTAAGTTATAGATTCGTTTTTAAGTTTAACTTTAATCTAATTCTGTTGTCAAAAATGCCAAATCTTAGGTTATGTTTTTGAACATGTGGGCGAATGACAGCAGGGTAGTAACTGTTCTTGTTCACCGGACAATCCCATGCCACTTTTTTACTTTAGCTCAAAGAAAACTTATGAATTAGCAAGCATTTATATGTATCTTGGCTCAAGGTATTTTGTTTATCGTCTTCAGATGAGAGCATTTTATCCAAGATACAAATATTTAAGGTTAAAAACCTTCATCCCTAGAAGTAAGTAATTGAGGGCGTTTTTGATTTGAAAGTCGAATCCAATGAAGATGAGTGCCTGAATTTTTAAAATATATTACCAGAGGTTAGGACTCGAAATTATGGTGGTCATTGGTTTTTCATTTCGATTGCAGCGCTGTAGCACACTTGTATTTATTCCAAAATATTTATACAATTATTTTGTAATATTTGGTGAATTTTACTTGCTGAGAGACCATGATCTTAAGGAAATACAAATTAGATCATTTGTTAGTCGCATCTTGTAACCATAATTTAGATATAAAAACCATTTTTATCTCTCCAAAATTCATCGCCACGAATAGAAATCAAACTCATCCGCTGCAGAAGACACAACACTAACTTCTGTGCTTAATCGTAGGGGAAATAATAAATTGACACTCATTTTGTCACTGTTTTTCTGCTGTTCATTCTGTATCCGGGAATTTTATCCTTTTTTCAATCGTTTCGTTTTAATACTCGCTCAGAGCCAACACTCCCGGCTTAGAATTTGTTATTAAAATGTTTTTCTTTTGTTACCAATAAATTATTCAGATCAGGGTGAGTTGTTTTTATAAGTGGGGAGCAGTGGCGAATCCAGGATTCGGTTCTGGGGGGGGGGGCGGCCGAGGTCATAAAAATTTTGTATTGTAGTGACGAATGTCAAACCCCATGGCTTATGTGAAACAAAACACTTTAACTTTACAGGCTTTCCTCTCCTGACAATAAGAATAATAAAGAACACTACAATACTTTAGATAATTTAATAAAAAATACAATGAAATAGCTGGCCAAAAAATGTTTTCGACCGCGCCAACGCTACAAGTGCAAGTGGAATGACTAGAAAAGTAAGAAAATTTTCGAGCCTGTCAAGTCAGATTTTACGATTGGCACGATTTTATTACTATTCTTTTTAAATGAAAATTAAGATCAAACAGTTGTAAAAATAATCAACTAAAAGTACTAGTAAAGTAAATTAAATCAAGAATTTTGTTCAGCTCTTGGGGGGGGGGGGCTGCAGCCCGATAGCCCCTCCCCTGGATTCGCCACTGGTAGGGAGATATGAACCTTATTTTGTGATACTTCTTCGATAGATCCTCCAGCATTGATTGCAAACGGGGTTAATGATCTATGGACAATCAACAGATGCTGCTTATTTAATACAGATAAAATGTTAAAATTTGAACATTTTATAATGAATGTAAGAAATTTAAAAAATACCAGTTAGTGGGCTAAGGCATCTCTGATGAATAAGAATCGGAGCGAAAAGATTATGTGTTATATCATCTGGCTGTGCTGTTAACCAACGTTATTCAAACACTAGTAGACCGAATGATATTTAGCGACCAAATAAATCGTTGATTGAGGAAACCATACGAGCCATTTTTTTTTTCAAAATTGCGTTTATGCTTTTTTCACACTCTAAAGGAGTATTTACATAATGAGGGAAAAAATGACAAGATTAAAGTAAAATCACATCATATACCAGATAAAATAATTTAAGCATTGATTTAAAAAATAATAAGTTTCTTTAAAGCTTCCCGCATATTGATATTATTCACTCACGTGGCTTCTGCAGTCAATGATTCAATTACTGTCTGCAGCTCCTTGAGATTTTCCTCGAGGCGAAACGCAAATGTGGGCCAGTTTCCCACAACTACTTAAAGGAAGGTTCTTCTTAAAGGCAACTTACCCATATATATAGGAGCTTAAGTCCAACCTAAAACTGTATGTGCCACTTTAGATGCTCAGGGTCACTTTGACAAGCAGAAAATGCCATATTTCTCCTTTATCATGAGTCCAAGACTTATGGACTTGGCTATATACAATCCTTTTGCGTGCCATTTACAACAAGTAGCCATCAACAGCTGATTTGGCATGTAATAACTGTAACCATTTTTATGTAAAAAGCATATTTGTTATGTTGCAAATACTAAGGATTTCACTCACAAATACTGAAGCATAAGAAAGGTTTTAGTGATTGTTTCGCGGTAATTAAATAAATAGTTAATTACTAATATAATAGCCCAGATCTGTCGGTAACGCTCTGACGTAACCGACAATAAAACTCGCGCCATAGCACTGCGAGACGTTAAACAGCATTATTTCATTGTTACAGAACATAAATTTCAGTAATTTTAAATTTAAAAGAGTAATTGTCGTTTTAATTTCAAATTTAATAGCTCTAAAATAGTGAAATAAAATTTTCTATCTATTGTTATAAAATTTATCTCTCTATGATCAATAGTTCCCGAGAAATTTTAAATTATATTAATCCTATATTTCAAATTAATTTCCGTTCTTTAATAGAAAGTAGTAAATTACGTCAGTGGTATATCATGCGTGTGAGATAGTTTGGACGCCAAATTGTATCTGAATGCGATCGTGGCGATGCTGTTTTTTTTGCCAAGAATTAAATTAGCCACCAGTGACGTGAATCTACCATTCTTTCTCAACCTCCGCCAGTTCCCGTTAATTCCAGCTTACACGATGACTATCAACAAATCGCAGGGGCAAACTTTCGATCATCTTGGAATTTACGTCGATGAGCCTGTCTTTTCACATGGACAGCTCTATGCTGCACTTTCGAGATCTAGGATTCCCAATCACGTTAAAATTTACACAAAGACATCTGAAGTACAAGGAAAATTGTTAAACAACGAAAAATACTTCACATGGAATGTTGCTTACCAAGAGGTTTTTTGAATAAAGAAATATTTGAATAATATGTAAATAAAAATATATTTCCTGTCATAAAACATATGTTTATTTTATTTGTTTTCAATCAATGTTAAACATTTCTCTCGCATATATATCTATTTAAACACGTCAAATTTGAAGGAAAATCTCTCGAATGAAGAGGCAATTTGCACCCGTCAAACCATGACAAGTGATTTTCTAGTTTATTAATAAAAGACATGAAAATACTTTTGTAAGACTTTAAATCAGGATCCACAGTCACCCATTTCTCAAAACTTTCGTCAACTGTTAGTTATTAACCGTATTAAATTTAAAACCAAATTTGGCGAGTTGAAAATTCAAGTTTGATGGCCGTACCGTGTTTTTAAGTCTGGCCAACATTTTCACTTGAAACAACGCCGGATATATTAGCTAGTACATAATAATTCTCATTATCATTCTTTTTGTTTTGTACTTCCATTCACAATATAGTAGATCATCGATTATCCGGGCCTCTATCAACTGAGGTCTCTGTTAACCAAGCCTGTACCAGAAAATCAAATCGAGCTTTGTTTTTCATTTTTTTTTATAAAATCAACGAATTTTTCATAAAAAGGTGTCAAATTGGCATTGCGGTCGATTCTCACGATGCGAAAGCTTGCAAATAGTTGTTATCTGGAGGTGGTCTTTTGTAACCAAAACCACATTAAGAGAAAAAAAATTATTCTGTTTTGATGTACTATAATAATTATGTGGGGAAAACTCATGCATTTTTCGTGAAAAAAAATATGCAATTGTAAATGTGTCGGGAAATTTACGTCGTTGAGCGGGGTAAAATATTATTTTGAGAACACCCTTAAACAATCATTTGGAAAATGGAAAGAAAATAAAATCAATAACATTCGCGAATTCTTTTATCAAAGCTAATTATGTTTCAAGAAGTTAGATAACTAATAAAAGAGTTTGCTAAAATACTAATTCGTGGTAGTATTTGTGAACAAGGGCCGGCCTTATGAAGTGCGGGGCCCCATTGGAAATAATTTAGGTCAGCATTTTTTCTAATCATCTAAGGGTTTAGAGATATTAAGAAACCAGGAAGTTAAGAAAAAAGCAGAAGTGTTCTCTCGTATACTAACACAATATTGCGCATGATATTCTTCGCAGTATAGTGGAAAAATCAAATAAACATTTTGGAATGATTTTGATACATATCTATAATTTTGGTGAAAAGATTAAGTACCAGATTTAATAAATGTAGCTTGTTGCATTTCTTAGTTATAGTGTTCACATACCCACGAATAGATAGACGAACACACAGTCACTTCTTTGATGGATTTGGCCCAAAATTTGATACATATCTACAATTCTGAGAAGAAAACCATATGTTAGATTTGACCATTTTAGCTCTTTGCGTTTTTGAATTACTGTGTTCACAGAAATGCGGATGGACAGACAGACAGATTTCCCTTTCAAAATTTGAAATTTTTGTGTAAAGACCATATACCAAATTTCATCCTTCTAGCTTTTGCGTTATGGCGTTCACAGACCGACAGAGCGATTTGATTCCAAAAATGTTTTTTCCGATTCAAAGGGATCTAAAATATGGAGATTTAACCAAATTTTGAGTTCGAATTTTCCCTGATTACGATATTTTCATTTTCTAAACGAGAAATTCTAATAAAGTAGCTCGCCTAAATTCTTACATTCAGTTATGCTCAAATGATCAGAGAGTTGATATCAATCTGACACGGGGCCCCTTAAGAACGGGACCCGATTGGGAGCAAGTAGTCGAATCGGATAATAGCCGACCCTGTTGTGGATTTATTTTTATAACATCAAATAGACAATTTCGGAAAACTTGTCGAAAGAAAAAGAAGGCATAATTTAAAATTTAGTCTTCATTATCCGAGTTTTCGATTATCCAAGATGATTACGGCCCCAATCAGCTCGGATAATCGAGATTCTACAGTAGATAAAAAAATTCATTGTTTTCATGCCATAGTTGGAACAAATATTATCTTCAGAATGTGTTGGCGTGTACATACGGTAAACATACGCCTTTTACCTGTTAATGTTAGGATTAAATGGAAGGCATATGATCAAATAACGTAAAGACTCAAGCGATATCAGATGTAAACAAGACGTCTTAGACCGAAAAAAAGTTGAAGTATGATTCGTTGTCGCTTTGTTTTAACCCGCACCACCTTCGGAAAGTAACACAACAGATATTATTTTATGGTTTCTAGCATGTGGGACTAAAAAAAAAATAAGATCACTAGAAAGTGATAAACTTGCTTCTTGTGGAAAATAGACTGAAAAAGTTCCTTGTTTTCGGATTAAGCCACGGGATTAAAGATTGAACGTAAAATTTTACGAGAAGCAGTCTAACAACAAGCTCTGTTATTTAGACGTGCAGCTCCAAAAAGCGCAAAAACACATGTTGACGGCAGTGCCTGTTATTTCAGACAAGATTTTACAGCCTTATATATCTAGAAGGATAGTTCAATCCTTGTTTGTTTCTCTTCCCTGAAGTTTTTTTTTATCTGATGTATAGAAATCTTTATTTCTGCGATTATAAAAGCTATGAAAAGAAGGCACAAAAATAAATTAAATGTATCATAGGCAAAAGAATTTTAGTAAATGAAATGAGTAATCTCGAGTTATCATTAAATTTATAAAATATCTTCATCCATTTTCAGTGAGACCGTTCGATGCGATTAGCTTTTCAATGAAAATATAGATCACACAAATTTTTATCTTACACACAAATCTTTTTACAAATATTTGGAAATTCGCAATGATATTCGGATAGCTAACTTGACTCGAACACAAATCTTGACCCTGACTTTAAATTTGATTGTAACACAAATATACAGCTAGCAGTCTTCAGACTAGACTTATAGCTGTATATTTGTGGTCTAGCTTTATATAAACTTCTAGAAGTCTACGACATTATTAAACGTTAATACACTGAGACTTGACAGTCTGAAAGAACCAGAGAGAGAAAATTAACACTGACACTAAAAGCAAAATCGTAATACAACCATTGACGTAAATACTCTTCGCCGATGTTTGATTTCACCTGTCTGCAGGAGAATTTCTACTCTTTCGGTGTAATCTCTCATTACTCCATCGGAAAATATGAATTCTCATGCGGCACAATGCACATATAACCCCGTAAACTTGTTTAACTGTATCTATTCAGAGGACGTGGGACATTTTCGCGCATGTTCCTTACCTGATAACGCATGTTTAGTTAATAGATAGCCCTTACAGACTCTCCCAGTGGCGTAACTGCAACTTTTGTTGCTCGGTGCCTTGCAATATGCCGCCCTTCTTCTGCAAGTTACATAGGGGACCTAAACCTCAAAATAGTAAAGAGAATCACAGTAAGAGACATTTTATTAGTAACGTAAATTCGTCATTTGAGGCCTCGATCTCTGCAGATAGGTTGCGAAATCGCGCTTCCACAACCAGTCTTTCTTTCACATATCGGCAATTCACCGAAAAAAGACGAAAATACGAATTAATTACGTTATTTTTTTATGTAACAATACAATGATTGAGCTATTGTCCCTGCCCTTCTTAGTTATAAAAAAATGTTTTCCTGCATTTCTGATTTTGCCACCCCTTTCGGAATGCCTCCCAAACCTTTCTGAATGTTGGTGCTTTTTTTAAACCTATCCCGAATCTCGGTTTTTCGAGCTATTATTGTGCCTTGGCAGGTATTATGAAGCAAAGTAACATCAATAATATCTGAAGAATCGCCAGTCTTGTTACTTGAATTGTAAAGTGCGCATATTAATAAATCTGTCGATATTATTCATTTTTGCGCAAAATACTAGCGCAAGCTGCCATCGCCAGTCCTGACTTAAAAAAAATCAATTTTCTACTGTTCTCGTTGAACGGGAATCAAAGCCATGCCCAAAGAGACACCAGGAGTTTTTTTATTGAAAAGTTTTTAGATCTCTTCGATACATTTTGAAGCCAGAATTTTTAAACATCCTAATTGTATTGTAATCAACTATAGAACGAGATTAGGATTAGGGATGGAAAAAAAAACATACCCGGTTTTAACCGAAAATCGTTTTTTGTTTCGGTTAACCGATTTTTTTGTACTTGTTATAACCGATTATTTTTTAAAAAATCCAATAGCCGGGTAAAAAAAACAGGATCGGAAGATAGGCTCGAATTTAGGTTCGATTAGATAAAAATTTACCAAGTCATGAAGCTTTGAATTTCATCATCTTAGGCCAATCAACGCCACCCGCTTCCTAGAGGCGTCTGTTGGTTGGCGGTTTATTGAAAGTGTCTTTATGAACAGATAAATATTGGCCAATGGATTGATTTCCTATGAAAACAATATTAAGAAAAAAATTTGTCTACATACGGCGTTCTTTTTATTAACCCCCCCCCCAAACAGGTTATTTTAAGTGGTTTTAACAGCAAGGTCAAACCAGAGGTGAAAAAAATCTGAATAACCGAAAACGGTTATTTTTGCAATCATTGCCATTCCTAATTAGGGTGCAGCAAATCCAACCTAGGTCAAGATATTTGGTAATCCACTAGCAACAAGATTACGACTGATGTGTATTTAAAGTCACATGTTTTCCACTATTTTAAAAGATTAAAGGGCAACTTCATAGTCATGCAGTGGCGAATCCAGGGAGAGTGCTATGGGGATGCAGCCTCCCCTAGTGCTAAACTAGAATTCTCGATTTTGTTTAAAATCACGACAGCTGTTTTTTCTTAATCTCCCTTTTAAAAAAAATGACAACATTGCTTCATGGCTTGACAGGTTAGAAAAGTTTTCCACTATTGAAATCATTCCACTCGTATTTGTAACGTTGACGCGGTTCAAAACAGTTTATAGCTAGTTATTTCATTGTGTTTTTATTAAATTATCGAGAGCATTGTAGTGCTCTTTATGATTCTTAATATCAGATGAGTAAAGACTGTAAAGTTAAAGTGTTTTAGTTTACATAAGCCAGGAGGTTTGACATTCGTCACGACGATACAAAATTTTTTATGACCTCAGCACCCTCATACCCAAATCCTGGATTCGCCACTGCAGTTAAGCATACACATCACGAACTGCTAGAGAGCTCTAATGGCAACTTCGACATAATTAAGATAAGAACGTACTTTTCATTCCCTTTCTCAATAGCTAAAGGTACAGCAACAATATAGGCTGTTCTGAAGCAACTATCAATGGCGCTCTTATTTCCGAAGAACGCTACATGGCTATACCTTACAGCGATGTAGATGCGTAAGACAACTCATTAACTACAATAGACCAGGTGATTTTAGGTAAAGAGAAAAATAAGGAATAAAAATTTGAAAAAAAAGCTGTAATTTCACCACACAGATTTATTTATGAATAAATTTACAGCGATTATTCGCTATTTCTGCCAGTGTCATTCATTTTTTGCTCCTTCTTTGATTTCTGTACACTACAGAAAAATTTAGGAAGACCATGCTTACCAAACAGTAGAAAACGATGCGAGATGGATTACTCGAAGAACTTAGCAAGAAAAGTGCCGGTCGACACTTCGAGTGTGTCTAAACCAAAAGAAACTGATATTCGAAATATTAAATAAAGTAGATTTTACCAACGAACTGTAATTTGTTTTTATTATTCGTGCTAGTCTAAAATACGCATCTTGAATACAAAATTAAGATTAATGAAAGTGATCTGAATTTTACAAAATCAATATAACATGCTTTTAAAAACTATTCAAGTGAATTCGTTTAAGAAATCCTCTAAAAGAGGAAAACATATTACGGGAATTAAATTATTCCCTTATATATAAGAACATTTTTCGAATTTTAAGATTAGGCAAAATTAATTTGGCATTTTTTTCTCGATACAGTTATTGATGAAAACTAAATTCTGAATATAAATAAATGGGCGCGAATTGATATAAATTTGCGGAATAGTTGAATACCTTAAAAATTTCATGTTCCTAATATGACATGCACGAAATTAAGTAATAGGAACGAAATTTTGTTTATATATGGATGAAGTATTATAATGAATACCTTTCCATTTTCAATGATTCCCACAGGAAGACCGTATAAACATATGTTCTATGTTGAAAGTAAGAAGATATTCGCTATTTTACAAGTACAAGACTGTCAAAATCTTCTTATGTTTTACAAAAAACAACCCATCGAACATTTAAATAAATAAATAATGTAATTTAATGCGAGATAGAAAAAACGCATATCGTTACGAAAACAAATAAAAGAGGTCAAAGATAGAACTTCTTAATGAACTGTTTTGGTGTAATGCAGTAAAACCTGGAATGGAAACGGTTTATTCGCGACTTTTCCTAAAATGAGTCATTTAGTGACCAGGTGGGAAGCAGAACACTAAAAGCAAAAAGGCTGTAATAGCTTTTATGCAGCCTTTTTTTTTCTCGGGAAGTTACTAATATTCCTCTAAAACTAAAAATCAAATCAAAATATTAGTGTCAAATTCTTCATTTTTTCAGCATCAGCGAAAACAACATTCTCTTTCCATTCATCATCTCATTTATTAGGTGACGTCAGCTAAATGCGTAAGCGTAAACGTAAAGGAATCGATCGATGTTATTTTTGATCCTGCAGACGATTTTTTCTTACAATAAGCTTGATATTATTTTATTTCGTCTGTAAATTATTGTGTAATTTGGGAGTATTTTTTACTTATGTTATAAAAGAGTAAAGTAAATACGCTGATGTAATATCAATTTCAGAAGAACATTAGACAGAAAGTCCAGCAGATTTGAATCAAATAAAGAAGAAAATCTGAGGATATAGCTTGTAAATGTCGTTTTTGAAACGAAATTACGAAACTGAACTGACATTTTTCACTAAAATAGAATTATCGTTTTCTCTTATACTAATAGTTTTTGGGGAGAATTTTTCAGAAGCTGATTTCTTAAAATTAAATAAGACAAATCTTCATAATAATGTTTACTGAAATATACTTAATTATAATTGAAAAATGGAATAATCTGGGATATTTTACTCAAAACCTTGGCAAATTCGGAACATTCTTTAAAGTTAAGAAATGGATGAAAAACCGGGACTGTAACTGTCGAAATAAAACGAAAGAGGAAAAAAACACTGGCAACTATTAAAAGTCGATTGTTAATAAATTAAGTATCAATAAAAATTTTTTAATAACCTAAATGTGAAAAAAATTCGAAAATCACAATGGCATGAAAAAATGCTGAAAATTTTCAAAACATGATAATATTATTTGAAATGAAAGATGAGAAAACGAGGTAGTGATTCTGTATAATTATGATAATATATTCGAACTAATTTAAAACTTAAAATTATGAAAAACTTCAAATCTTATGATATATTCAAAATTTTTCTTAACTAAGAAAGCATGTAAAAATTTCCTAGATCATGAAAAAATGAGACTAGCTGGCAAAACCGGAAAATTATATTAAAAGAAAATACATCTCAAGTTTTAAACAATTTTGCATTACCAAATGGTTTGAAAAATCAGAAAACACAAAGATAACTTAAAATATCACAAGATGGTAAAGGTGGTTTTAATATTATGCAACCACGAGATAAATCCGAAAGTTCCTGAGATCAAGAAGAGAACTGCAAAATAATGTTAAAAATGAAAAACGCGGCACCAAGAGAAGGTGGAGTTGAAGAAGATTCCATTATATTCGAAATCTGCTTCGATACGGTTTTTCTTTTTGTCTGCTTCTAAAACAAAATTGCTTTCTCTTATTGTCATGAGATCACATGCATTTTTTAAAAAAATCTTAGAATTTTGAAAATGAAATTACGCTCGGGCGTGGTCAGAAATTTCGAAAGAAAACCATACTCTAGTTATTTCGCAATGAAGAGGCAAGCTATTAAGGTGAACCATAATAACTACGTACTCAGTTATTAAAAAGGAAAGTAAGGGTCAGCTCTAAAGGGTAAGCAAGAAAAATAAACTTCATCATTAACTGTAAGACTTTTAAAATAGATTGAAGAGTGACTGTTGAGGAAGTTTACTATGCAAAATATTTGATGAAGGAGTGAGGCGGGGGGTGGCTAAACATATTATTGTGAAACTTCTTTCCCATTTAAGATAAATGATCTTTTTATGCAAAATCCAGCGAACCATAGGAATATTTCAACACAAAAAGTCACGTGATTTAAACAACCATCCTCGTCTATTACGTTGAAATATTTGCTTTCAAAACAATTTGAAATGCGAACAAAGGAAACAAATTATAATTATTTAGAATTTCGAACATACAAAACCAAATTTTTGTTCGCGAAGTCTACCTAGAGTGGAGAAGTATTCTATGAAAACTCGATATATTTTTCTTACAAAAATTGTGATATTCATCAAGATTTGTAAATGATTATATCAAAACTGATTTAAAATCTAATGGCAGACAAAATGTAAAGTTAAATCAAGAAAGCTAAGAATAGAATTAGCAAGTGATACGATTCTCATAGTATAAATTTTTATAAAGCACTTTCAACAAACCCATGGTCTGTTTAAGCTCTGTTTTCTGTGTATTGTGAGAATATGTTTGCTTATACTTGATGAAATTAAAACAGTAATTTTATTTATTGCTAGAGCTATAAAATATTTGTCAATGGATTTTTTTTAAAAGTATATTTTAAAATTCAAATTATTCGATATTTTCAATTTCATTATGCAAGGAAAAGTACTGCACGATATATAAAAGTATCAGGCTTAACTCTGTCTATTTTATTTTTGAATTAATTTTCTGCGAAGGTAATAAAAAAATAAGTAAATAAAAGAAGAAAAATATAAAAATTAAAATTATTTTTAAATTAATCGAAAAACTGGATAAAAAATACCGTAACCTCATATTTTCTATTTATTCTTTAAAATTCATAAAATTATCCCGAAGTAAAATATATTTTACCTTATAATAAAGTGGGCGAATAATTTTCACAAGTTTATTTTCTTTCCAAACTATTTCATAAAGACCCTTAGCATGGAAATATAGAAAAATAAAATTTAAAAAAAAAACAGAGATGAATAATTTTTTCCGGTCTTTTTCAAAAACGCCTAAATAACATCTTATATAGCATAGCGTTAATAACATCTTCTTGGTATTGTGTGACACAGATATTTTCCTATTCATTGTAATTACAAAGATGCTGATTTGAAGAAACTGATTTTTATCAAGAGATGTTAGATTATCGTAATTATACAGAACTTCTTCAACTCCACATTCGTTGCTCATTTCCAAATGAAGCATTAATCTATAGCACAAAACAGGTATTGGGTGTGTTTCTCCGCCTATGACAAAAACTCCACCGCATCGGAGAGTAGAAACGACATGAAATTTGCACATGACAGTTTAGAGTTCTCTTTTAGGTCATCAGTGGTAATTTCAACTTACAAAAGTAATTATTTCTAATGATATTTAATTACATACGGGAAGAGAATACGAAAATTAATTTATTTAACTAAACTTAAAATAACAACTCAAATATTTATATTTCCGGTGTCTTCGGGCATATTTCCGATCAAACAGTATTAATGTTATAAATTGAATAATAAAGCAAATATTGAATAAAGAATGAATTTAAATCTATTTCAGGTGAAGTCAAGTAATTTTTAAAATTACCTTTTCATAGTTTATGAAGTAAAATGAACAAAAATGTCTTAAATTATATGTGTGAAATTTTTACCGATTATCTGCTAAAGAATTTTTTATAGTACTTGCTATCACAAATTTCATGGAAGATTATACAAAATGTATAAATTAAACGAATTGAAACACGTTTTAAATTTAAAAAAAATAATTTATACATATTCTGTATGTTTTTTTCTATTAAATTTGAAAATGTGCCAAGGCGTTTTCACAACCCTGCACGTGAACTCACAACACATGTTCAACAGTCACAAAGTATGATGTCAACAGTAACTGTAAAAAATATTAAACTTTTTAACAAATAACAGAAAAAATAGCTTTCAACATCTTCTTGAAAAGAAAATTGATGTAATTACGGTGAGAATATATGTAAAAAGGGTTCACTTTCATTTCACTGAATTAATTGCGGGTTGTGGATCTTTCTAGGCCTTCGGGTGAGAACTTCGTCTCATTAAAATACAAATCTCGTCTTAAAATACAACTCTTGTGTTTAAAGGAGACGTAATAAATGAGTAAATAACAACTAGTTATTACGTCTCAACAAATTACTTTTATTATAGAATGCCTTTGAAGAATAGTAATTTGAAATGTTCCAACATTCAAAATTAAGTGTCATATGTCTAAACACCTAATTTATAACACATTGTTGCAATAATTTCTTCATTCTTATTTATTAAATTAGTTGTACGATTAATTCAATCCTATTCTTCTTCTTATTATTACTATTAATCCATCTGCATAAAGTTTATAATTACACCCTCTTCTCGTAAATAAGAATCACGCATAGACAGTGTGAGTTTTAAAAATAAGAATCACACCTTCTCTCTATTGTTAATACATATAAATAAGAAAAAAGAATTAATATTAATTCATATAATGTTAAAGAATTAGTATTAAATAAGAATTTGAAAATTATACATATAATGTTCTGAAACGGTTCAGATCGAATGTCTTAATGGCTTAAAATGCGAATAATTTCTTCCTTAATCAATGATGATAATTCATTCTCAATGTGACCGTGAAATGCACCACACCAATTTAATTTTGAAATTCACTGCGCATCTTGCCAGGGTGGGATTAAGCACTGTAGAGGCCATTAGGCAAAGTAAGTTTCGGAGGAAATCTCTTCTTCATTTTTTTATACACGTGATTAATATTTTTTATTGATTTTAATTTAATCTCTTTACAAGCACTTTTTTAGTAGAAAATATTATGATAAATTGAAGTAACAAAACATATAATTGAGAGTTGGTTTCGCTATCTCGTGTATAAAAAAGGTCAATATTTAATTTAAAAGTAATTTTAAATAAAATGATAAAAATGTTTGCAACATTTTTATCGTTTTATTGTGTTAAAAATGTTACAAACATTTTTATCATCTTATTGTGTTAAAAATGTTACAAACATTTTTATCATCTTATTGTGCTAAAAATGTCACAAACATTTTTATCATTTTATTTTGTTAAAAATGTTATAAACATTTTTAACTCAACTAAATACTCTAATACAAAGTTTGCCAAGGTTGTTGACTTGTGAGTCAGTCAGCCAATAGCAAAAAAATTGGACCACACTGATCTGAAAACGAATTTGAAGACATGAAAAAAATCCTAAGAATAATCTGTCGAAATTTAAACGATACTGATTTTAATTTGGATAAGTTCGAACACACGACCCTTGTAAATCACAAAAGTAAACTACCCTGAAAATACCACAAAAAAATCTCGATACCTTAGGATCCCTAAAGTTGCGAGGTCCATAGGCATTTGTTTACTTTGTCTATTTGATAATCCGGCCCTGCATCTTGCAGGAAGAAAAGCGTTAGGTAGCGTCGATCTATGTAAAAATGGCACGCACTGTTTCGCTTGTCTTGTGACAGTGGAGTTACGTGAGTGATTCCCTTCAACCTCTATACAAAATGTCAAATAACTTCATTGCTTAAAGCTGTTTTCATGGTAAGGTTGTAAAGCCATTTAAAAACACATTTTTTACATAAAATTAATAATTCTTTTTATGTAGATATTTATCTTAAATACTTCAAAGGAATATATTTGAAAGATATATTATCAGAGCGTATTTTGTTTTAATTTAAAACTTGGGTGCAATGCAGGGATGCAGGAGATCAGTGAACGAGATGCCACATGTATGATCACATGTCAAGCAAAAACTGCTTACTGACAAAAAATTTTGCCTTTTCGAATCCAGGATAGAACAGCAATAAAAAAATGCTTTTTTTGTTTCGGAAATTGGAAAAAAATCCGATCAAGGAAGGGTTAAAAACATACAATCAATTACAGTAGAATCTCTGTTGTCCGTGTCTTTATCAACTCTGTGTTAACCTATCCAGTCACCAGAAATCGAATTGTGTTTTTCATTTTTTAATATAGTCAACGAATTTTTTGCAGAAAAATTATCAAAGATAACATTTGGAGCTGATTTTCATGATGCAAAGGCATATAAATTGTTGTTCTTCGAATCGAAATTGTTTCAAAATGCATATAAGAATTTTTTTTAACTAATAAAAGAGTTTATTAAAATGAATTAATTTAATTAATACTAAGTATTTGGTATTTATTAAATTAATACCAAATACTTGGTAGTACTTGCAGGCTTATTTTTATAATTTCAAATACAGAATTTGGGAAAGAGTTGTCGAAAAAGAACTCATGATCTAACATTTAGTCTCTATTAACAAGGTTTTCGATTGTTCGAGATGACTACTATCTCAATCAGTGCGAATAATCAAGGTCACTGTAAATAAAAGGAATTCAATGTATTCATGTCATATTACGGGTTAAATATTATCTTCATCTTGTGTTGGAGTACACAGATAGTAAACACAAACCCTTTGCCTGTTAATGTTAGAATTGAATAGAAAGCATATGAACAAACAACGCAAAAAATGAACCGTTATCAGAAGTAAACAAGACATCTTGGACAGAGGAAAAGATGAAGTGTGATTCGTTCTCTCTTTGTTTGAACCCTTTCCACTTTCAAAAAGTAACACAACATATCGTCGCTTTACAAGCAATACCACCTACCTCAATTTTTTAAAATTTCAAAGTGAAAGAAAATGCTCAACTTTTCGCAACCAATACTGAGTATTTCTGAATTTTTTAAACATTCGATATAAACATGAGATCGAATGATCCCATCAGATGTGAAAAAAATTCACAAATATTTGTTATTGGTTGCGAAAAATTGAGTATTTTCTTCCTCTTTGAAATTTCAAAGAATTGAGATAAGTAGTGTTGCTTGCTAAGCGACTATATATTTTAGGGCATCTGGTATGTGAGACTAAAAAAGTAAAATTACTGGAAAGTGATAAACTGGCTTCTTGTACAACATAGCATGAAAAAGTTCCTTGTTTCCGAATTAAGCCAAAGGATTAAACATCGAACGTAAAAATTTACGAGATGCAGACAAACAACAAGCTCTGTTATTTAGTTTTATTTTTGTTTGCTTTGAAGTACTTATTTTAGGTTTTTTTCATAGCTTTTCGGTTATATTTTAATTAATTTAAAAAAATAAGAATAGCAAGAATTAACTTTTATGCTACACAATTTATGCATCTAACAAAACTGTATGCTTACCTTTTATCCTTTAGTTAGTTCTACTTTTAGTCTTTTCGATAAGGTCAGTGAATGGAGCAGGTGTACTTCTGATTAGCTTATTGATGAATTTTGGCATATAAAATTCTGTTTAAATGCACTAAAAGTATACTAGATGCATTAGCCTAAACTTTAAAAAATTATAAAACACTTATACCGAGCATATTTAAATGAGGTTATCTGAAATGAATAAATATCTCTGAATTGCACTGTCTGTTTAATTCAGATGAATCAGAAACAAATCACCTTGATTTAATTCCAGCAATATATTTTGTTTTGCGCTTTATCATGAAACAGCAATAAATACTTCAAAATTTTCCATTACCGAGTTCTAAGAAATAAATTCGGGAAGACAAGAAAAAAGAATTAGCACTACTACTTATTGAAAGAGTTCTTTTGTAAATCACTGGATAACTCGAAATCATTTTTTTTAAAAATAAAATATATTTTTCGCTGTTACCAGAACAAAATCCTTTATCCCAAAAAGTGTTTTCAAAGCTATGATATTAATAATTCTCCCAGGAAATCATTCAGCTATTAAAAAGCAAAGCGATTAAAACAGGCTTCTAAATAAGCTCAAGTTTGAATTCTGTAGAAATCATAAACAAGTGCTAGTATCATTACAGCTATATAACTATTTAATTATTCTCAGTGATTCACTGAATGTGATTAAGAATATATTTCAATACTAAAAAGAATCTTCGATTATTTTTCAAATCATTCTTTCAAGTGCAGACAATTTATTACAGCATACGAGGAATCCGTTTGGTTTGGCTCGAATTTTTTGCCCATTTTTGCTAAGTGTTTTTATGCAGGCACATGCACAAGTTCCAAATGTACGTGTTTCCTAAGTGTTTAAATATTTTTGCATTCACTAATGGATATAAAAAAATATATATTAAAGGAAGATGTGTGCATCTCCGATAGAATTCCTTCACAGAAGCTGTGGAGAAATTATTAAGATGAATTCGTATATCTTCACTGTTTGGTTGCCTGTTAACACGTTACTTCTCATAATTGGCGTTGGGAGGGATAGGAGATAGACTCCCGTGCGTCGGTTTGAAGAATTTCATCAAACAGTGGCAAGTAGTTAATTCCATCATTTTTGGTTCAAAATTTAATTTCTCTATGACATTTAAATATCCAATCTGCTCAAATAAATGTTTTTATATTTAATTGTAATTAAATTAATTATATAAATTAAAAATTACGATTAATATGTGCGAGGAAATTTTGAGTTTGAATTGGTAATGAACGGATATCACTTCGATTCAAAATCAAAACAAAAAGAAAAAAATTAAGTTTGAATTAATTAGCTCTTTAGAAAACGGCTATTAAAAAATCTGTAGCAAATTATGAAAAGAAATGAGTTGATTTACACAAAATTGGTAAAAAGTATAGCTTTTTTTTAAATCAGATCTTCGGCCTTCTCATGCTAAAACATCTCATATTTGTTTTGAACTATGTTACATGTAGACATGTTACACTAATGTCTGCAAATTAAGGAATTCATTAAAAAGGAAAAAAGTTATTTCTGAAAACTACAAGCAGGATTACAGCAAAAATGATATCTTCCAAGGAAACTGAAGA
This sequence comes from Araneus ventricosus, assembly GCA_013235015.1. Taxonomy (NCBI): domain Eukaryota; kingdom Metazoa; phylum Arthropoda; class Arachnida; order Araneae; family Araneidae; genus Araneus; species Araneus ventricosus. The sequence continues at coordinate 19,545 of BGPR01003175.1, read as the reverse complement.
AAAATAATGAACATTTTAATAACATATCACAAATGTTTTCAAAATTAAGATATATTTGTGCAAGATTAAAAATGTAGGAATTTTAGAAAAAATCTGGACAACTCCGACCCTCTCACTTGCAAAAATTAGGATTTCTTAATCCAAAAACTGAAATGTTGAAAGTCAAAAACTTTTTTCGATAGTTAATAGTCGCATGCTGTTAGCGTCGGTATTTCTAGCATATTCTATATTTATAAATTACTGTACGTTAAAAAAATTATTTAAGATTAAAAAAGTTCTTTTTTCTCCTAGACGTCTGAGGTAGAATAATTAACAAGCGAATAAATTATTTTTTAGAGATAAAAACACATCTGTATTTTGATATAGCACCTCATTCACTACCATAAACCAAAAAACTTTGAGACACTATCAGGTTCTTTTCCTTGGAAAAATATTCTGTTCCGGTTCCGAATACAAAAACGGAGGTCACTTCGGTTATTACAACTTGGAGAAAGAATATCGTTTGGCCGACAGTGAAAAAGAAAACAGGGAGAAAAATTTTACAAAACTAAAAGAACAAAATTTCGAATTCTCAGAGCGTGCACCTGAAAACCAGTTTCGGAAACCCTTTTCCGAGTTGTTAATATCGCACTTGATCCAAATCAGGCCACTTTTGTGACCTTGACTTTACTTTTCTGTGACCGGCTTGTCTGCGATTTCCCTGCTTGTTTCAAAAATTGGAAAAGTTCTAGCTGCAATTAAGTCTGGTGGAATCGATTTCGATTAATACAAGCTCGTTGACTCATCGATTGCGAGTTCATTGTCCATGACCCAATTCGTTGATCGAATTTCACATCGGAAAAATGAAAGGTCTATGATAATCGTTTGAAAAGTCTGAATTCCACAAAAACAATGTTTTTTGTCACATTTTTATGTCTTTTTTTTTTGCCAAGAAACTAATTAGCGAGAAATCGATAAAATAAGCAGATAATTATGGAAAATATAATTAATATAATTTTAAAAAATTATAAAATAAAGCCATTAAATAAACCTACAAATTAAGGAATTTCTATTAGTATTTGTTTCCGATCATGAATATTTATTTACCTTCTTAATATCAAATTCGTAATTCCAACAGTGCGGAGATGGTAGCCTTTGTAGCTAAAAATCCCATAACCCCCGTCTATTCAATCAATCAGTTTCAACCGTTGCTTTGAGGATCTGGATAAAACAATTCCATCATGACTTTTGCAAAATATTGATGGACGTTTCAATTTCATTTGAAAAGTATCGTTAAATAACTGAATTTAGACTTTGGAAACTATGATACTTTTACAGAAAACTTCGATATTTGTTTATTAGAACAACATTTATCTTAACATTTAATTATTTATTTTTTATTTTCGAACATTCGATTTTTTATTTCTCAACTGAAGGTGTTTAAATTTATGTAAATGAACGTAAAGAATACAGGAAAAATAAATAAAATAAATTGTGAAATTGATTTTTTTATTAAATTAATTAATTAAAAACATTAACAATCGCGGTTTTTTAGTCTAGAAGAAATGAAGAATATCCATTTTCCGTATTCTATTAAATATGCAGATTATTTATAAATCCTGTAATTGATTATTCTGATGTTTTGAAAAGATGTAAAATGTAAAGATTCGTTTCTAATAGCATGGAAATCGCTCTGATTTTATCTGAAAGAACTGAGCTTTTGATAAATTGAAGGATTTGACACTATATTTGAATTTGAACTGAACGGGAAAAGAAAAAAAAGCTGATCTCACTATTCCCAACCTGACTGAACTGAGTGACCTATTTCTGATGTCTGGGTTAATTTGTCATCTCTGGTTTCAATCTTTAGAGAATAGCCCACTTGAAACAAGTATAATAAATCAAGAAAATTGTATCAGTGTAATGTTGCGAAATTTTGAATCATTAATCAAGATTTTACTTAACATTTAAGGGTCAATGTATCGTTAATCGTACAGACCTCGGATGTTTTATAAATATTGGATAAAGAGGTGGTCCCAAGTTTTCCAAACGATAGATTATGTTTTGAAAAAGTGTTTCTATAGGAAAAAACGAGGCAGTTTTACATCTAGCTCAAATGACCGGATATTCTGTACTTGAAAGTCATTTGCTCTGAATATTTAGGTGTGCAGCTAAGTGTGTAGTGGTGGTGGTGGTTGTGGGGTTAGGCCAGGACAGTAAGACGAAAATCGGGACTGCCAAGCTAAGTCGGGATAGCTGGCCATTTTACCATTGACACTAATGATAATATGAGCTTATACACCGAAATTATTAATAACTGATATAAAATTGCGATTGTAATAATAATATAAAAAACGTTTTTATTAGTGTTAAAAAATAGATCTTAATTTTTTTTTAATCAAAAATCTGGAGACCAGAACAAAAGTCGCAAAACCTTGAGGTCAAATGAGGAATTTTCTTATGATATTCATTATGGCAAATTGTCGTTATCGTTTTGTTTTCGGCGCTTTAGGCGTTGGTAGTGTTTGTTCTGACATCCAGTCATTTGATAAAAAATTATTTTCTACTTTTGAGTATACTAAAAAAATGCATCTTTTAAAAATTAACTTTTTAATAATTATTTTCTGTTATCTAATCTTTAATATACAGGGTGTTTCAAAAAAAGGAACAAGCATCTATTTCCTTAAATATTGATCCCAGACATATACTTCCAGTTAAAAAGTTTCATCAAATGAGGTAAGTATTTGTATGAAAATACTTTGACTTCCAAGGGGATTGATAATAAAAAGTTACAAAAATTAAATTTTTATATGGGCCCCTCAGTGCAAAAATGTCTATTAGTAAAATGTTTTTCCTACATTCATCTATCCACATACAAAGTTTTGCGCTTGTAGTATATGAAAAAATTACAGAGATATAAGAAGACAAAGTTTTTGACTTAGACCAATTTTTCATACCTCTCACTGTTGTTTGATCCAGTCTTCCGATGTGCATTTTAGGGACAATATACATATTTCAAAAAGTTATTTAAAGGGTGAATCAGGAAAAACAATGCAGTTGTTAACTCTTGTTAAATCTAAAAAATAGTCACATAATACATTAATTAAAGTATTTACAACAATAGTTCATCTTTTTAATTTTCGTAAAATATCCAAAGCAGTGACTTCTCATCTGCTCAGAAACAAGCAGTGCTATAAAAATATTACTAGAATGCAACTGAAATAAAAATTTTCAAAAACAGCTTTATCTTAAATAGGCCCAAACTGATAGTTGTTATTTTTTTAATTGTATTTTAGAAAATTACAGTCATATCTTTTCTAGGTGATAGACTGAAAACGAATACGTAGAAAGCAGTCATGTTCCCTTTGAGTCAACATGAAAGTGAATCCGAAACCTAAAAACAGTCAATGAAAGAGAAATGAAAGAAAAATAAATCAAAACTGCGAAGGCGAACCTTGGGTCAATTTGGGCAAAAAAAGAAGAGAGAGAGTATAGTTGGGTTGGCTTCAAAGAGGAGCATCCGAAAATCCAATTCTATTTAAGTTTAAAAACAGAAAGGATATCTATTCGCCCTCTCCCATTATATCACTTATTTCTGTGCGATGAGCGAATTTTAGTGCTTTCCAAAACTGTTTGGTGTGAAGCCCCATCCTATGTCTGTCTTACTTTTTCATTCATTTTCTTTCTTTTCTCGTTTTTATCTGTTTTCGCTGATTCTCGAACTCTCAGAGTGGAGAAGTAAGCAAATAAGAATAAAAACGAAAATACGAATTTTTAAAATAATTTTAGTGAGTTCTGCAACTCTGCATCCCTAAAGGACGAGTAGCCACTGCCTTTAAATACGCATAAAGCTGAGAGGAAATAATTTAATATTCTTATCTGATATTAGGTTATTTTTCCTGTTATTCTTTAGTTTTTTCATTTTCTCAAGCTGTCTTTCCATTCTTTATCAAGTCGATATTTGCAACTGTTTGCCAATGAAACTATACAAAAATATGCCTAATTGGCAATTTTTTTCAATGCATTATGATTGGATGATGTACTATTAGACAAATATTTGCATTTCGCAGGTTTTCTACGTTGAATAAATTTGCGTTTCTTCAATAATTTGTGAGAAGCCCCTTTAAATTTAAAAATGAATATAACTCTGCAAGTTTTGCAGATAGAATCGTGAAACTTAGTTTACATATAGATGAGTGTAAGAAGAACGCGTTTCACTCATCGACACTATTCTATGGGGACCATATAAAAATTTTTCTTAATTTTTTTTATTTTCAACGTCTACAGAAGCCAAATTGCTTTCACACAAATTCCTACCTTATTTTATGAAACTTTGTAATTGGAAGTATATCTCTAGGTGCAATATTTAAGGAAATAAATGCTTGTTCCACTTTTTTGGGACACCCTGTATAATTTACTATCGTAATCGTTATGGAATCTTGTAATTAATTTTTTTCAAATTCGTTATTAGATAATACTCTCTCATATGAAATAAAAATTTCATTAAAATATATGAATCAATTGATATTTAAGTTCTGAAATTATTAAAATGTGGTTCTGTTATTGTCAGCACGAAACTATAAAAAATTTGAGAACTTTAGTACATCAGGAATCAAGTGACAAATCGATTACAGATTTAATTTTTATAAACATGAAAGAAATTAAATAAAACTGTGCAAAATCCGTTAAATGACAAAAAAATTCAGCGAAGTACTGGACTCATCCTTTATAGAGAATTCATCTCTTTTGAAGTACGTGCAATATGTTAACAATTGTGATCAAGCATAAAGTATATTTTCCTAGTATTATTGTTGATTGTTTACATTTTTTCATCATTCTTTCCTTGCACGATTGCAAGAAAAGTTGAATAATATGTATCCTTGAGCTTTCTTGCTGATATTCATTCCATTCACCATTGTCTAAACAAAGAAATGCACATTTTCTACCGTTCGACATTAATTATAGATTTTCAAATTTTTCTTACGTTTCTGTAAAGTGTTATATTTGTGATTTATTTGTCAAGGCAATTAGGTAATGTTTGTATTAATACAGGGTTGATTTTAAAATATACATGGAAAAATATTTCCATTTCTCCCAGAAAGAAGGGCATTGTCAGAAATAACTAAGCATTTCTTTTGAAGCAAGTGAAATACCTGAATGTATCAATTCAATATTTAGGTGTTTTTCTCATTCCTTTTGAAATAGGTGTGGCCACCCGTTATCCTTGGATTCCAGTGTTTCACAATTAATTAGAAAGCAATGGAAATATCTCTTAATTATGACAGTAAGCAACAAGTTTACATCTTGTGCCATAAAAAAAGTTTTGTGGGTGCTGGAAGTATAAGGAAATTCAAAGGAATGATTTTAACCCCAGATTTGCGTAACTTTTATTTTCGAAAATGTAATCAATATCACTTTAAAATTAACCGCAATAGCTGAGTCTTCACTCCGATTCATTTATATCTGGAATTTTTAATTAAATCTTTCTATCAAAATCCTTTGTTAAAGGTGTAGTAGTTTTATTTCATTCTTTTGAATTTTTCACTATTTTTATGTTTTATAGATATTGTGTGTTGTTGTAATTGATATCAGTCTGGTTTCTTAAAAATTTTATAAAGTTAGCTAGGCGGCAGGATTTAAACGAAATAAATATATGGTTTATTGTTGAGAAGCAACGTTCTGTTTTCGCTTGCTAATTTTTAAGTTTAATTTTGTTGCAAATATTATTCACTGTAATTACATTGGTGATTTCAAATTTCTACTGTAATATTAGATGCTAATTAGGATGACTGCAAATAATAGAAATATGGACAGAGAGTTGCTAGCTTCAGTTACTTTTTTTAAAGCTTTAAAGATTGGTGATTTTTTTATGAATGTTTTAATATTATGGACTCCACATTGGAGTTTTAGATCCAATAATTAAAACTAAAAGCGGTTTTTATTAGTGTACTAAAAATTAGAATTATTTTTATTTTACTCATTACCTACTTTTTAGTTTTAAATTTATATTTCATTTTTATAAATATTATTGAATCATGAAACTAAATGATCCATGAAGTCACGTAGCTTTGACGCCATTGCTATTGTTACGAACATGTAATGTCGCTTTCCCACAATGTTAGTCTTATGGTTGGAAAGAGACATTTACAGAGGTTCTTACTACCTATCGGGAAATGGAGACCAACGACGCCCGACCTTGGGAACCATTCTGGCCCCAAAGTTGGCGACTTTGGCGAAAAAATGAAGGACCTCAAAAATGCTGCAATTTTCTCGATATCTCTATTAGGGGCAGAGATATACATAATTTACTAGATGATTCTATCTGACGTCACATCCTGTCAGGAAAGGTATAAAAACCGGGAGATGCTGAGATGAGACAATCGTCTTTGAACGTTTGCGGTGTTAGAAGAATCTCTTTGGAGACTTCTTCGCTTTGCGAGTTGGTCAGCTGTTCGTGTTATTGTTGTTATTGTTAGTGATTTGCTGTCTGTTAATTTGTGCAAGTGCTGTTTTTACTGTTGCCTGCGCTTCGTGTTTTCCGGAATATTCGAGAATAAAATGTCATTCTCAGTTGTGCTGCTTGTTGGACTGTTTTCACCGGACGATTTTTGTAACAGTATCGAATCAAAACTTAATAATGTCAATCAATAAATTGATAATTGAGGTATGAAAATATTAAAATATTGTATTGCCATCAAGAATACACAATTGAGAGTACAGAATATCAAATCTTTAATAATCAGGAAGTGAGTGTTGGGAATAAAGGGAAGATGGGACTAAAAAATCTCAACTTTACAAATATGAAATAAGTTAAATCGAATAAACGTGTTTTAAAAAGCAACGGGCTAGATGGTTGAAATTTGGTATGTGATCTTTTCACAAAAATTGCATATCTACATCACAAGTTAGGCCGAATCCGAAAAAGGGAAGATTGTCTGTCTGGGTGCGTACTCAGAGACACAACAAGGTTGATGGATGCCAATCGAAAAACCACGGCCTTCTCGGATCATGAAGCCCAGGTTGGTATGTTTCCTAGAAGCTGAATGGTAGAAAGAGTCTTCTGCATTGTAAGTGATATCTCTATGTGTAAAAATATGAGAAAACCAAGGACAAAAACACTCTCGGTGGTTAAAAAATGGATTTAGTTTCATTAATAAAAATCCTTGTATCCGCTGCTGTACAAAATTAAGGACCATTTCATAAAATACGAAAAATTTGGAGTTAATACGAAAACAATGGCTCAGAATCAGTTGTGGAGAATCATGTAACATACAATCATGGAAGCTCACATTTTACACTGGAGATTCGGTGACGAGGAAATTTTGGGGACCAACTAGAAATTGATGAAGACGAAAAGGGATTTCGGCTGACCCCGTTTCATAGAAAACTGATAAAGAGATGAAACTTTTATCAATGGTTATGATTGATGTGCACAATATCTACAGGCATTTTCGCAAACATAACAGAAATATTCGGGAGGATATAAGGGATTCTTTAAAAAATCCCCAATTTTTCCGCATGTTTTTTGCTTATAACTTCCAGAGTTTTAAATCAAATCATATAAAACTTACAGAATATTTGCAAATATGTTAGAGACGCATTGTATAAAAATGTGAAGTAAATACGTTGAATAGTAAAGGAAATATGAGTATTTGTAGTAAATAATTTTTTACTGTGCGTATGCTAAACGTAGCGTAATTTTTTATTCATGATTTCAACAGGGAAGATTTATTTAAAAATTCCAGTTCAGTACCGTTAGTATTCGGAGAGATATCAGTATTGCAAGAGCTAAATTGCTTTTGTGTCTCTAAGAGAAACAAAATGATGAAGGTTCATGCACAAACTGAAATTTTTTAAACTTTAATCTTCAAATAGTTATCATCGAAATGCAATTTAAATTATGTATTTAATTTAGAAGTATACATGAGTATTCAGGATATACAACTTTCTTAAAATTCAATATTATTGTTCGAAGATTTAAGTTTAAAAAATATCAATTGGTTCAAGAACACTCATCATTTTGTTTCTCTTTGAGAACAAAAGCAATTCAACTCTTGCAATGCTGATATCTTCTTGAATCCTACGGTACTGAACTGGAGTTTTTTTTTAATGTAAGTTGACCTATATATCTGGCTCTGAAATATTAAAGAAAAACTACTCTACGTTTCACACATGTGCAGTAAAACATTATTTACTACAAATACTCATATTTTCTCTAATATTCAAGGTATTTATTTCCTTAAACTTTTTATACAATGCTTCTCTAACATATTGTCAAGTATTCTTTAAGTTTCATACAATTTGGTTTAAACCTTTGAGGGTAATAAACAAAAAACCTTCTGAAAAATTTGGGATTTTTTAATGAAACCTTTATATCTTCCCGAATATTTCTGCTATGTTTACGAAAATGCATGTAATTAAAATGCACATCAAACATAACCATCGATGAAAGTTTCATCTCGTTATCAGCTTTCCGTGAAACAGGGTCAGTCCTAACCCAGATAGCACGTAAGTTTGCAGCAAGTTTGATTTTGACTTGTCATGGCAAAATTTGACGCGTCAAACTTGAATCGAACTTGTAGCAAGTTCGATGTGACAAGTAGCGCCACCTCTTTGCAAATCAAACTTGCAGCAAGTATGCAAAACAAGCTTCCTGCAAAGATAGCACAATAAAGAGATAATTATCTTTGTCTCTGTTTTAAAAAACATCCGATTTTTAATAGCATCTCCTAGACCGTAATTCTTTTTTATTAATTCAATAAATCAATGATAATTTGTGAAAAAAATAACTTTTATAAAAAAATTTTTTGAAGCATTTTCCATCTTTTTACTAAATATATCACTCTCACTTTAAAGAAAACTATATCGCCTTTTTCTTTTTTTTATTTTTTTTTGAAATTTTAACGTTTATAAACAAAATTAAATCTAAAAAACAAACGGTGTTTGTTGAAAAATAATAACTAGACATTTTGTCCCATTTTAAAGTAATTACTTTTGAACTCTAATTTCATAATTTATTCTACTAGCAAAACGTAGTTATTAGCGAAAATCGCTCTCTCTTTGACTTCAAATCGTATTCTCAACTCAAAAAATTAATGAAAACCAGAAAATAGTTTAAAATAAATCGTATACGAATCGCATCGAACGATGCTTTAGCGAAATCTATCCTCTCCTCTCAGAGTTCAGCTGGCTCAACGGTTAGCGTCCCCGCTTCGGAACCGGGAGGTCGCGAGTTCTATCCTGGGTTGTGTTCGTGTTCTGTTTTTGCTATAATTTGCAATGAGTTTGACACGGCAAACTTGCTGCAAGTTCGTTTCATGGTGACTTCGGAGCTTTCGTTAACTTGCTGCAAGCTTACTGCAAGCTTGCACACTTGTCATGACAAATTTGTGGCAAACTTGCACTCTTGTCATGACAAATTTGTGGCAAGCATGCTGCAAACTAAAATTGCTATCTGGGAAATGTCCCCGTGACTGAATCTGCAGTGTAAAATGTGAGTTTCCATGATTGTATGTTACACGATTCTCCACAACTAATTCTGAGCCAGTGTTTTTTATGAAATGGTCGTTAATTTTGCACACTAGTGTAGTTATCAGATGTCGAAATTCGAATTTTACAAGGAAATTGATGATTATTCTTTTTACATCTTTATTTTCTGAGGATATCTCTTAAAATCTCCACCGAACAAATTATCAATCTTTGAACAACGATCATCGAACAAAACCACTAATTAGTTTTAGGGCAGTTTACTGCATTTCCTGAGAATATAAATTCTTTTCTAAGTGCTGCAAAATTTAGTGCAACAACTACTGAAAAGTTTCAAAGAAGCGTGCTAATAATTATATACTATTAAAGAATTAAATAATAAAAAATAATTAAAATTCAGAATACCTTTTCTTAACTACCTGTATACTAAATATAAACCAATTTAATATTTCTCCTCTTATTACTATAATTTCACTGAATTAAAAAAATATCTAAATTCAATGACTTAAAACGAATAAACATGTATGATTAGGTTTTTATTACTTTTATTGTTTTAAGAAACGGGACCATGTTTTCTTTTGGAAATCAGACACTTAACTGTACATTTTTGCATCTATTTTTTTACCATGGATAAAGGATTGAAGGTTAGAATAAAAAAGTGCCCGAAGGTTGTTTATGTTTAATATATTCAACTCTTAAACTAAATTATCTGCAGCAAATTATTGATTCTTTGAATCAAGTTATCATCTTGTCTAAATAAAGTCAAGCTGTCTTTCACACGCGAATTGTTCAATGATGCATTTAGAATTCTTTACTTATTTCGTATACAAAACTGAATAAATTTTTGTTTGATATTTGCTATTCAGCTCCATTTGTTATAAGAAACTGCAATCAAAATTTTCTTTTTCGTACCCAAAATTATCATTATATCCTCCCTTACTTGTTTTGAATAAAAGCTTTTATATGTAGACCAAACATCGATATTTACATACCTTTAGTTGGATGTATTAAGCTTTCCATATAGAATTGTTTTCTTCATCCCTTACTTTCAAACTTTGAAATTACTCTTTCAGAATATTCATTCTATTTGCATATCGCAACATTTTTGATATCAGAGCATGAAAGTTCAATCCCAAATCGTAAAACAAAATGGTAATTTAAGCATTGGAGGTTGTTTCTTTGTTAAATTGTTTGCGTTTTGTTATTCTTAGTGAATTAGCATACATTGTTCGTCATCTATTTATGTTACCAAAACTAACTTTTGGATTTGCAGGTAGATTTATGTCTTTACAAAGAAAAGCTTTAATCTGTCCAGATTTCTTTGACATTTAGCATACTAACATATCATAATTTGACAATGCAACGGTAGGAATATCTTTTTTATTTAATACTATTGCGAGCAATATCCAAAAACTAGAAGCGTTTTCACTTATATTATGCAGAGTATTTATAATGATACCCCTTTCATAACTAAATCTAATTATATTAAATGAACACTAAATAATACTTCTTACGAGATATTAATTATAATTTTCTTTAATAATAATAAATAAAATTGGGAATAACAATAAAATAAATAAATTTAGTCATTACAAGCTGAATTGGAGGTACATCGAAGATGAAACCGAAGTAAACCTTTGCAACTAGAAAGCAAAAGTTACTTCGCTTTCTGGAAATATTTCTTAATATATGTAATATCTCAGAGATCTTGGTTTACAGATTCCATAAAAACTTTGATGAAATAAAATATAAAAGCAAAATGTATTAAGATATTGACTGAGCTTGCAGAAAGAGAAACAAAATGAAAGAGAAACATGCAATTAAATATTTGGTGAAACAATGAAAACGGCTTTAATTGCGTTGCAACATTGAAAAGCATTGTTGCCTAAAAGATACTTTATACCGTTATGCCAAAATATAGTTTAAAAATGTTAATAAAATAAGATAAAAATTATGCGGCAACTTAATTGATATCATTAAAAAGATAATTTTTTGCACTTTCAGATGCCGTGAAAATGAAATTTCGGAAGTTATTGAGCAAAAACGCCTAAATTTCGCTTAATTTTTTATTAGATAAAATTCTAATTAAAATTTCAAACTAGGGCTCCTAGGTGCACATTTTCACCTTCCAAAGTATTTTGTGGCAAATTTTGTAGCTCTAGGTCCAGCGGTCCGCCCTGTGGAGTGCCAATGCGCGCTCGAGCACTCACACACACACACACACGCCCCCTCACACACACACACACACACACACACAAACAAACAAACACACACACGTTCTCCTTTATTATTAGTAGATATTACAACAAACATTGGTGTGCTAAAGCAATTATTGCATTCTATCTATGTAAAGCAGTTAAAGCATTTATTGACACAACAATGTTTATAGGCTGGACATTATCTGTAAATTGCGACATACATGATGCAAAAATCGTTAGAAACGTTCTAAAGGGACGCTGGACTTAGAGCGACTAAATGGCAAGTAGTGAATGGCTTCTTGGGTAGTAGATGCTCACTAAAAAGGGCTTTTCCCAAAATTAAATTAAAAATTCAACGATTTTCATCAATAACTTAGGAGTCCTGGTAACTTATTATTGCATAAAAATTAGTCTTATACTATTTTAAAATATCAACTTTTCAGTAATGACAATTCTTTTCCATAAATTTTTTTCTTTACTTCTAATCAATTTTTCAAAATTAATTTTAATGACTCTTTGTAACAATGCTTTTTATTGTTTTAATGAAGTTCAAATCAATTTGTTGCTTTATCAAATCTTTCACGCACGCTTTTGAGAATGTTAACTCAATGATAAAAAAAAATTAAAAAGTTGCTTTCTTTGAACATTAACTTCCAGGCAGAATTTTCACTTTCACTTGATTTCTTTGAACAATAATTTCAAGGCAGAATTTTCACTTTCGCTTGATTTCTTTGAACATTAACTTACAGGCAGAATTTTCACTTTCGTTTGATTTCTTTGAACATTAACTTCCAGGAAGAATTTTCACTTTAACTTGATTTCTTTAATTTCAAGGCAGAATTTTCACTTTCGCTTTTATTAACCTGATAATGTTTTTAGGGCGGCATCATTCTTCCTGTAAATCGCGTGATGTAAAAATATATCGAATTAGAATGCAACAGCTGATGCATTCAAGCCAGAAAAGACAAGAAAGACGAATCAAGATAAAAAAAATTATCATGTTCTGATGTTTTCGGTTAGAGCCTCGAATTTCCCCTCTTTTCTTTGAAATAAGATACAATTTTTAAAAATTAAAAAAACATAAAAATATCAGTATATTCATCTGCAAGAATTTGTGGAACACTTTCTACACGGTGTTTAAAAGACAGGAGAAAGCAGATGTGCTAGAGAAAACTATGGATCTTGATTCACAATGAAGTTCGCGCAAGCTCACGAAGCAAAGGTCAAATGAATCATTTGAACTTAATTTTGGAGTCGATTGTATATCTTAAGCTGGACATTCACGAGCGTTCTGCTCCAGATTATTTGGAGCGCCTCGCACCAAATTTCATCGTCAATGCGAATAACCGATGAAAATTAGACTGTTGTGGCCGAAAAGTTTGGAAATCCAACGTCGTTCGTTTTCCGTCTAGTGCATTCGGTCATAAAATTGAAATACGACCCTGGAGAAGGGGAGTGATGCTCTCTCACAAAATCGAAAACCACAAAATGGGAGAGGGGGAGTGAAGGTCTCTCGGGAAAGTGGGGCGGGGTGTCCCGTTTTGAAAGCGGAGGGAGTGGGAGGCACAGTAGCCCTAGGGAACTGAAGTGGCCGGTTGTGTGGTTTGCATGGAGTATCCATGAATAACCCACCTAAATGGAAGGTCTGAAAATGGGGACGATGTGGTGAGAAGTGCACCAAAAGGTGTGGAATGGAGCGCTCGTGAATGTCCAACTTTACATCGCGAAGTCCCATCACAGTTTAAGACAACGTGCAATTAGGTGACATGCGCAAAGAGTGCCATGTGATCATGTGACATCATATGATTGGACTCAAATGCCATCTTCAAAATTCCACTGAATTTAAGATACCCGCTGTTTTTCATTTTATATAGTGCTTATTAGATAAGGATTTACATTACCGTTTCTTAACTAAAACTAAATGTTCGTTTTGTAAATAGTAAACTACCTGGAGAGTACACTCAACTATGCTAAATTATTTAAAGACATTACTAAGTGTCTGTTCACCAAAACGCAACTAGAACAAAAAAAATATTCTTAAATCTTAATCACCCTTAGAGGAAAACTAGACAACCTCTCTTGGTGGTAAAGAAATATTGTATTCTAAAAAGACGTCAAAAGAGGAACAAAATCATTTAGAAACTTGACTTTAAAGCAGTCTTAATACATTATTAATATTAATAAGTCGTAAATATAAAGTTATAAAACTTATTCGAAAAATTGTTTTTAGGTTCCACCACGATAAACTGCAGATAAATATGAACCTAAGATTGTACCTAAATGCACTTGAACATAATTAATGGCAAAAAATTATCGCCATCTTAAAATGAAAAACTATCTTTTCAATGAGGCAGTTGATTGCCGTGTTACTTTTCTTCTATTTCAACATCTTCTTAAATATTTACTTTTAACTATAATACGCACAGAAATCCATTTATTTTTTCATTAGAATGACAAGAATTTCTAATGTATATTAAATGGTGGAGAAGTCATCGTCGATGACAGGACGTTCTTCCTTAGAGACGAGTCTGTGAGTGGGCTAGTGATAGATATTTTGTGACGTACCTTAGTACCGGTGTTACTATTCTCGGCAACCTAGTCATTCAGATTCATCGAACGGCTCAAGCTAGGTCGGGGTGACCATTTATTGGATGTCAGCCATTTCAGCATTCGTAAACTGTTTAAGTTATCCGACTAGGTTGAAAAGCGATTTTCGAAGAAAAATTCAAAAGCTTTTTTATGATCTAAAAATAAAGCCACAACTTTTAAGATTCTGAAACAGTCTTTGTTTTTATTCTTATTCCTTGAATATTTTATTCCTTGATAATTATTTGAACAAATGTGTTCTTATATTTTTTAAATGCGTTTTCTTAAAAATGAAAATTTTATTAAAATCTGTCCACGAGAAACGTGATGTCAACAAAATAATTAATTATAATTCATTGAAATTTGGTATACATGTGTCAAAAACTTTTGAGAGTGTAATAGACCGCAGATTTTACGATAGCTTTATTTAGTCCTATTTTACAGTCAATTTCATTTCGGATAATTTTAGCGGAAAATCAATGACTCCAAATTTGAATGTTCATAAAATATTTATTTATTAAAATAAGTTTTATCTTGCGGTCTGTTATATTCTAGATAGTTTGAGAAGTATGCATGATAACTTAAAATTAAATATGTCTCATATTTTTTCAATGATGTTGTTTTTCTTAACATTGAAATTTTTATTAAAATTCTTGAAAAAAAAATTATTATTTTCAAAAACTACTGATGATATACGAATTTTTATTTCTAATTGTGACTATTTAAGTCTATTTTTGTTATTAGCTCTATAGATCTTTTTTGTGTATGCTTTTTTAAAATTTTTTCTCCGAACCTAGTCTGGAACTTTAATGTTCTACATATGTAGTCGAAACTTTAAATGACTAGAGCTGAAATCCATTTACAGAGATTTCGAACAGTGTCGGGGCCGCCTCGACGTGAGCAATTAAGGAGGCCCCGACATTGTTCTCTATCTCAGAGTTCTCAACCTGCGGTACGCGTACCCCCAGGGGTACGCGAAGGACCATTTGGGGTACACGAAATCAAAGATGTTAATGTCGAAAACAAGAAAACATAAGGGGTTAAAAATGTTACAGAATTTTGTTTCTCCAAGTGAATACTTGTTATTTAATAGCTATACTACTTGAATAGTTGATTATTACGAAGTGTCATTTTTAGCTATCCTTGTAAGTTAAGACGAAATAATTACAATACTGGTTTCATTTGCTTTGACGTTGAAATAATAATATTGTAAAAATGGAATAAAGTATGAAATCAAAAATAAGTTCTGTAAATGTTATTAATTCGAATCATTTCGCTTTTAAGTTAACATTATTCATAAAAACTTCTTTGCATAGATGGGTGATTGGGGAGAGAAGTTGGACATGATAGTAGGAGATTCGCGAAACCAAAAAGAATAATCGAGGGGTACGTGAGGGAAAAAAGTTTGGGAACCCCTGATCTATCTCATCAGGTAGTACTTGTTTTTGTGCTTCCCACCTCCACTAACAGAATCCACTATCTTGAATTTTGTATCAGATTCGTAATCAGCACCCCCAAAAATTCACAAAGGAGCAAAAAATTCCAACTCATCCAAAATTTGATTTAAAAAACTACTTAATGCCTGGACTGCTGAAAAAAAATATTGCCAAATGAGGAAGTCGCGTCATCCGGGGACAGCTCTCTAGGTTCTAATTTCAGTGGGAGAAGGGTTGCTTTTTTCTTCCCACTGAGAGCTCTGAGTTGCTCAGAGGACGAATTTTGGTCTTTTAGGAGGGACAAATCTCTCTGCAGCTCTGCTCTCTCTCTCTCTCTCTTAGTTGATGATTGATTTTCCGTCTTCCTTTTACGTTTTTTATTACTTTTTTGTCGTTTTCGTTGATCATTGAACTCTCAAAGTGGAAAAGTAAACCAATTAGAGTAAAAAAAGAAATATAATCTTCTAAAATAATTTTGGTAGGGGGAGAATGCTGCTCTTATGGACGAGCCGCCACTGACTGGAATGCAATGAATAAAAAATAGATTATTCAGTATTTCAATCCTTTAACAGTTTTGCGCGAGCTCCACTCGTACATCGAATTATGTCATTTTTAAACTTATAAACTAAAATTAAGTCATTCATATCTATGTGTATAAAAGAATCGTTATTTTGAGTATGTATTGTATCTTCGTTTTTTCTGTTCTTGTGCACTCCCAGACCGTTTGACTTACCGGGACCAAATTTGGCACATTGATGGATTAGTACAAGACGGAGTAAAGTTTAAAAAAAATTCGAATGAGATTTTTATTTATTTAATTTTATGTGGTAAATTTGGCCGTTTTTTTTTTCCTATTTTCGCTAATTTTCTTTTTTTTCCTCCGTTATTATTCACATAGGTTTCCATTGTTTTAATTTATTACATCTAGCATTTTTGTATTTATTTCTTTTTATATATTATTCTTTTTGAACCGTATTGAAGGAAGTTGGTTCTTGCATTTTCCCCAATTTAATTTTATTTTTATGTATTTCTCTTCATATATTCTTCTTTTTGAGCTGTATTAAAGGAAGTTGGTTGGAACAAAAAGTTTTATTTTTTCTCTTGCAAATCATTTTTTGCTCTCGAGACAAAATATTATGCTACCGTGTTTTAATTTATAATTATCGGAAAAAATCGTTTTCTTGCATTTTCTCTCTCCTTTTTTTTTTCTCTTTTGATGTTTTATTTTGCAACGTATATACGATTTTATTTTTCTAAAGATTTTTTTAAACTTATATTTTTAATCAGCGATACAGGGAAAATTCTGAACAGTAATTCTCTATTCTGTTTAGAAACTGTATAATTGTTCAACTTAAGGTTGTATTAGTTATTATACAGTAGTATATTGTTTAGAATAAATTTTCTTTTTCCATACTTTTCGCGTTTTCATTCAGACCATACCCTTATAAGGTGCAAAAAAGCTAAAACTGAAAATTTTAATTCAACAAGAAAGGGTTCAAAGGAGTTTTAAGTTTGTTGGCAAAGGTTAGTGGCAATATTTGTAGAAAAAAAACCCGGAGACGGGCATACGAAAAAATATGGATCAGCTAATACGTTATAACTCGATACAAAGATGTCCTGTATTCCATTAACATGAAGTGCTCTACGTACATGTAATACGACAGCGCATTCCTCCAAAAGGGAGGGGATCATCTAATTAGATTGTACAAAAAACTACACAGTTAAGGGGTTAAAGAGACTGACGAAGCTCATGGGAACCAGCGGATCGCCTAAGACAGCGAAAATTAGTTATAGAAGTTTTACACTGAAAAGTGAGATTTAAAAGGATTTTTCAAATATTCATAAGCAATTTCTATGTCAGGCGTTTCAGTCGACTTCATGCAGTCATGGACGTTGTAACAGCGTGTTTTTGATTACGATTATTTTGTGAGGAGTGGTGAATCGATTACCGCGTTTCAGCATGAGTTTTAAAATCCATCGGATTGGCTTTCTTCCCTCGCCCAACACAATTTTAAGTTGATTGGAACGAATTTTAGTTACTAACACAAAATTCGTTCAAGAGGTTCATATATGAAACCAAAACCGCCTAGTAACCGCCGTACGTAACATACGTACTCCAGAAAACATCGAAAGGATTAGAGTAGCGGTGTTATGAAATCCACGCCGCTATGCTTGGAGACAAGGATTGGCTTTCTTCCCTCGCCCAACACAATTTTACGTTGATTGGAACGAATTTTGGTTACTAACACAAAATTCAAAATTCGTTTAAGAGGTTCACATATGAAACCAAAACTGCCTGGTAACCGCCGTACGTAACATACGTACTCCAGAAAAAAAAGGAAAGGTTTAGAGTAGCGGTGTTATGAAATCCAAGTCGCTATGTTTGGAGACATTCTGAGGAACTTCGATGCGTAAGTGAAAGTGGACATCATTTACAAGATGTGGTTTTTCATTCATGAATATCATTAATTGCTATATAATCCCGTATGCTTGTCTGTTAATACCTTTTTTGCAGAAACTAAAGATTTGGGCATTATTTCTAAAGCATCTTATTAATCTGCCCCCACCATACACAAGCAAAAAATCTCTATCATGTTTTTAGGAAAACCAGCTTTTTCCATTGTAAGATTTCGGCCAAAATTTAATACAGATGTACAATTTTCGAGTAAAGATAAAATGTCAAACGTCATTCATCAAGCTCTTAGCGTTTTGGAGTTATCTTGTTCATATACATGCGGACAATTAGATGAGAAAATACACAAAAATATATTTTTTAATAAAAACAAATAGAAATTTAACACGCATCTGCAGTTTTGGAGTTGAGATCATATGCTGACATTCATTCATCTCTGTTGATGTATTTTAGAGTTATTGTGATCACATACCCACAAAAAGACGCATTGACGGGCAGAGAACCCATTGATGAATTTGGTCAACAATTTGACGCATTTCTACAATTCTAGAGACAAAAACCGAATAACAAACTCCATCCAATTAGCTCGCTGTGTTCATACCCAGACATCCAGATATAATTCCATTTATGGGTTTTCGGCCCTAGGGGGATATAAAAAGTTGAAATTGGACAAAACCTCTATATTGAATTTCATAACGACTATAATACTGTCTTTATGTACAGGGTGATTCTAAGATTATGGTGCAAAATTTAAAATAGGCCAGGAATGCAGAAACGAGCCATTTTTACAACAGAACATAGGGTTGCTAACACAAAGGAGCACGCTGGAGACAGCTTTTTGCCAATGGAAACACAAAAATAAATGACACATAAGACAGAGTGTGAAACACAGGATTAATGAAATACAAATTCACAGCAGTACAACAATACAGCTGCATGAATAACAGCATGCGAAGAGTGTATAGCTTCGAACGGAAGTCCTTTGAACACTTACGTTATTTACTCCATAAGTTTGTTGTTGACACTGCGTGCTACTCGCCATTGAATCTGTTACGCTGCGTTCGATTTGTAATGGCATTGTTTATCCAACTGTGTTGTGCTATTGTGAATTCGTATTTCATTATACCTGTGTTGCCCAGTTGATCTAGCGCAGGGGTTCCCAACCTTTTTCCCTCGCGTACCCCTTGATTCTTCTTTTTGTTTTTGCGTACCCCCTGCTATCATATCCAACCCCCCTCGCAACCATCCGTCTATGTAAAGAAGTTTTTATCAATAATGTTAAGGTTAAGTTAGCATAAAAATGAAATGACTCGAATTAATAACATTTCCAGAAGTTATTTTTGATTTTACATTTTATTCCATTTTCACAATAGTATTAGTTCGACGCCAAAGCAAACAAAACCAGTATTGTAATTATTTTGTTTTAACTTATAAGGATATCTAAAAA